>CM057150.1:27527540-27736633 GCA_029964075.1 Patiria pectinifera
TTCTGAAATGTGTTCCTAATGAAATCTACATGTACATGTAGTCCATTATATATTGTACTTTTGATAATAGAAATTTTGAGACGGTTTTACAACCACTTCATCCTTGAGATGTAACCATACTACAAGTATTTTGTGAAATAGTATTGTTTAAGTTCATTTTAAGCATACGCATCAGCATGATAGTTAGTACTCAGATTACTGTTCAATGTAAGCCTTTATTTACTCAGTTTTGACATTACTTGTTGCAGTTTCTGTTTACGCATTTGAATTTATGATGCATTTACATGTGTATTGAAGATAATTTACTAATTGAAATGTTTGCTAAAGATGAGTGAAAATTAATTTGGTTTCGTGTCTAAATTCACAGAATTAAGACTCATTTTTATAAGAATTTTTTTATCTTGATTTGAAATTTTGTTGACATTTTTTCTCAGACTGTCAAATATCACTTCAGTTTGAAAGTTTAGAAATCAATTTAACTCAAGCTGAATTTCAGAAAGCTATACGGCCTCAGTTGCCTTGATTTTGGCCTGATTGCCACCTTGAAATGGTCCCACACAAATAGCAAATTTCTAATCCAAGTTTTTTTCCTTACAAACAAACAGATTGCTTCGTCTTTTCAAGAATTTAATTGCATATCTCTGTTTTCATTGTTTTGCATTTTTGGCTCCAATTTCAGAAAACTTCAGCAAAAAATATTAATTTGTTTGCCAAGTATCAATCTTATTGTAAAAATTAAATGTTCAAGTAGACTTTTTAGTGTTTAACAATTCACCACTGTATGTAGATCTTAGTAGTCACAACAAGACTTTGTAAACTCCCTTTATGTATATTCTTCAATTTGTTCCTAATAGAACATACATCTACTCATTGTATACTGTGCTATCTCTACATTACATTTTCTGATAATAGAAATTACAGCCTGTACAATTTTGATTATTCGGTTTTTCTGTTAACTTCACTTTTTAAAGCCACGTAACATCATTTGCAATTACCCAGATAAGTACCTACCGATTTAATGACAGAAACCTCAAAGTGAAGATATGACTTTGATATGACTTATAATTCCACCTGAAATGGTATTGTCAGAAAACAAACATTGAAGGTGGTTTCAAAATGGGATGCCTACAGAATCCAGTTACGAGATCCAAAGACTTGTGCATTATGTTTTCTCTGTTTTCTCCAAACTGTATAGTAGCCACTCAGCTAAGACTTGAACAGAATGCTTGTTATGCAACCTACTTAAAAATATTGTGCACTTTTGTTGCTTCGGGGGAAAAACCTGCAAAAAGCAAATGAAACCTTTAAGCATACACGTCCCAATGAAAGATAGATCAAGATTACTTGAAAAATTAGTCCTTTTTTAATATTCACTCAGTTTCTTTAAAAAAGGTTTTGGTAGTGTTTGTTTCATTTTTGTAGTTTTTATAGACATCATGTTTATTGTTATAATTTACAAGCTTTGTACATTTGCATTTATAGCAATGAAACACTAATGTGGATGATCATTTGATCATCAAAATGTCTGTTAAAGGTGAGCACAAATACTTATCCTATTAATTTGGTTTCCTGTCTGAATTCACAGAATAAAGACTTGTGGAAACTTTACTCACAAGGGATTATCTTGATGGAAATTTTTATTATTTTTCTTTGAAGGTTGAAAATTCTTCAAGTGTGAAAGGTTGCCAATCATTTTAACAAATGTTCAAATCAATGTTATTGAACGTCAGGACGCTATGGCCTCCGTTTCTTTGCTTTTTGCCTGACTGCCTCCTTGAAATTTCCTTGCCTTTTCAAGAATAAATTCCATTCCTCTGTTTTGATTGTTTTACCTATTTGGTTGCCATTTCAACTTGAAATTAATGAAAACAATTATCCCCGTCACTGCAGTTTTGAGTTTCAACGAAGAATTATGAATTTTCACAAATTTTGTTCAAACTCAACTGTACTTAATTCTATTTAAATTAATTTACTTGTAAAATCTGAGGTTTTGAAATGAGCAGAAATAAATGCATTCATTCATTTTAGTCACTGGGATCAGGCCATTTATTAGCAACATTTTATGACTAATCTTTTAAATATTATTTTGTTGAACTAAACCTTAGGACATCTGAAACTCTGACTTGCACAGCTGGTATTTGTGCCTTCCAGCTCAAACAACTGTAATTTCTGATGCTAAATTTGTGGAAAACAGATCAAATAATGTTTTTGGCCACTGCTCTCACCAAATATGGCTCCATCGTGACCTGTTTTCTCTTTACCATCTTCACAAGGACAAACATGGTTGGTGCCAATTGTATCCGCATTCGTGGTTTCTGAAGGCATATTGCTTTAAGGACACCCACAAAACTCTGTGACTTTACCCTATTTGGTGAAACTTGTAACAAGTTCAAAACACATACACATGTAGTTATCCTTTATTCTAAACATGCCAGCTAGCTTGGTGAACAAAGTGGATTTTCATTAGTCTTGCGGGAAAGGGGTCCAGAAGTAGGCTTGCGACGATGGTTTCTCTCTATTAAAGTGAAGCCCTTTTCACACTAGACAAATCTCGAAGTTGACGCAGGGTTGAAAACATGCACCATTTCACACTTAAAGAATTTCAACCATGCGTCAACCCCGAGATTGATTTTGCCCCGGTTTGAACTCAACCCTGCTCCAGACCAGGGTTGAAATTCTGGCAAGGGTTCAAAACAGTAGTAACTGAGCATGATAAGCTTGGTTTGCATGAAACAAGTGTGAAACGATGCGGGGTTGAATGCGGGGTTGAAATAAAAACTCACCCCAGGGCGACAATGGGTTCACCCAGGGTTGATTTCAACCCAGGTTGAGAGGCTCTAGTATCAAAAGGACTTAAGAGTTTCTAGTTGCTCCATTTCCCCTCCCTACCCCTCCCCTGCCCATGAATGGGGCAACTTAATAAATGATCACGTTGGGCTTACCAAGAAGTGACGGCCATCCCACACGGTTGCATCCTTTCCACACGACCGCCATACAGGACTGCTTTGGCTGATTCCCAATTTACAGGGGTCAAATAACATCATTCAAAGTCTGTTGGTTAAAAAAAAATATCAGAGTCTAAATATTTCTTTGAGTGTTCCAACACAGCATGAAGTGGTTTGAGTTTTTTTCAATGAAATAAATGATTTGGATTACCCATGAAAAAAAAAACACAAATGAAAACAAGGCTGGAAAGGACGTCTGCGAACGAAGTTTAAAAAGAGAGGCCAAAGTGCGCCACTGCGATATAGCGGTTTGTTCCACTCAGATATAGGGGTGTTTCTACTGCGCCAAATACACAATGTATGTGCTAGTCTATATAACAGACCATGGCAATCTAAGCCATGCTCTATAATTTTTGAACAGATCCGCTGATTATTTATGCAAGACAACCGCATCTTGACCTCTAGATTTTTACCAATCAGTGGGTGCTTTCTATATATCGGGTCTTCGGTCATTCACCTGTTGTCGCGTCTAGACATGGATAAAATAGACTCAGCTATAGACACAGCAACAAAGGCCATGGTCACGCGCTCCGTATTATGTTATGCGACACGCGTTCTAATGGACTGTTTCATGCGTCAGACTGTGAGTGCCTTCTGCGTGAACGCTTAACGCATGAAACAGTCGTCTTGCTTTCCACGACAATGCACCAAACGAAATTTAACCAGCTGTACCTGGAAGCGGTATAGTATCCACATAGGCTACATGGTGCACACAGAGTTTTGAAAAGAATGTTGCAACCGGACGCTACTTTTTTTCTCTAGGGCCTATATATATCATCTCAACGTAGGTCATTTGTTGCAAAAATGATGATAAGTGTTCAAGACATGAATCTGGGACTGAGAAATATTTCCAATTTTGTTAGGAAATACTTAGAAAATGTTCCTAGTCTCTAGCTTGAGTAACTCCAGCTGACATGTTCCATATTCATTCACATGTAACGCTGGAGGCATAACCTGTTCGTTAGCATGTGGTAGCAAGAGACCCTAAAAATAGGTCTCTCAAAAATTGTTCATTTTCATCTCTAATATCCCACCCCAGAGTTCATTTACATACCTCATACATTCAGCAGTCATTTACGAAGCCTAATGATCGACTTGAAACAGACCACAAATAAAAAATGTGAAAAATCTTGACGATTTCGGTGGCTTGTCCGTAAAAAAATGCCAGTTCCAAAGGCTGTCGTTCATTTTATTTTGCTAATAATGTAAATGATGCATCACCTGATGACATCGAAAAAAATCTGCGTGCGCGATGTATGTTGGTACCATACCGCTTTCAGGCGCCGCAAGTGAGTTCAATTTTCATCTGGTGCGTTGTCGTGGAGAGCATTCTTGTTGTCTTGCTTTCAGACCGCTCCTGCCATTCCATGAGCTGCCACTCCTCCCCCATCTTCCATGGCCATGTTATGATGCATGCCAGACATTGGCCCATGTCGCTAACCAAACTGGCTGACACTAAGGTGTCTGTAGGAAATAACCAGGGGAATAAAGTTGGAGCTCCCAAGCATGATGACATTTCAGTAATGTCTTGAGATACACAAGGTACATCTTGATGAGGTTTTGATTACTCTATTAGATTTTCTCAATGATCGCTGTTCAGTTTGTGCTGGTCCCAGAGGGCCAGCCTACAGTCCTCTTTGTACCTCACGGATCGACTCACTGTCACTTGTGAGCTGGGCAGTGCTGTTGTATAGGATGACCCTGTAACACAAATGAATGGGCTAAATCAATTGAATAGGACTGTGTGTACTCTGGAACCTACTTGAATTGCCTTGTGTTGTTGTAAACTGTTTTCAAGTCCTGAACTCATGCTGATTGAGTGTAGTGGGGGTGGTGGAGGGGTGAGATGCTTACTTGTTCATTTGGAAACCATCCTCTCTTGACAGTGTCTTGATGGGGGAAGTCAGGCATCCTGTTAGCTGCTGTGCCTGGTGAACCTGGGATCCAGTCACCGCTGCTCCCCAGGGTAAAAATTCAGAAGACGAAGAAGTTGTATTGAGGAAAATATTCTCTTGGATGGATGACAACTAAAATTTTGCTAAACCGCATGTCCTGTGTGTCCATTGGGTTTAGAAATCTCAGTAGGCTATTTTTTATTATTTTTATGGCCTGAACTTAAATATTATTGCATCCTTCTGAGTCAGTTTTTATAGCATTTTTTAATCAACAAGGATCCTTTAGCTCAGTTCTTCGATCAGATCTTTAAGTATCGAGCCAAGAAAATATGAGACTATTTCACACTCCTATTATCTTGATGCTCCAGATATAGTCAGTTTTCATGCATCTAATGAAAGTGTGTGGTATGAAAACTGAGCTTACCTGGTGTACAAGCCCAGATGCTACTCCCTGGTGAACCAACAGGGTAACCCAGATCACTGACAGATACAACAACAAAGCTGACAGGTGTCTTGCGTTGCCCTAAACTATGCTCATTGCTGATTGGAATGTGACGAAAGTGACGATCTTGACCTGAGGCTGTTCATTTGCCATGGTGACCAGACTGGGTGTGGCGGTTGGTCAACGAAGCACGGCTCCACGAGATGAGTGAGCTGCTCAAAATAAAATTGAAATTATGAAAAACTCATAATTAATGAGAGCCATACATGTAATGAATGCCATTAATGATAGACTGTGTTTCATAATTTGATAGGCTTTTATAATTTTTAAGGCGTTGCGTAGTTGTGAGTACAACTATAGGAAAAGGTTTGCAGATACACCAAGTGAAGTGACTGTCTAATAATAATATTGAATATTTGATTCAACTTATATTGCACTCTCTCCACAAATACTGCATCAGACAGTGACTTCCTTTCCTTTCCCTCTATCCCATCATCAACATTTGCTGAAATGTTCCAATATCTGATTGTGATAACGTGACCAATGTGAAATCAGATGGCTTTTTGGAAGGAGTGTTACTTCTTACTGTGAGCAATGGGGGGATTAGGGGTGTAGATGTAACTTGTAACATGTTCACTCGCACATTGGTCATCATTTACACTTGACACAATATTATGCAAAGAGCAAAAACATATCTGAATTTGGTGGCATTATTTTGTCTAAAAGTAATACACAAAGTATGGGTGTTTGGAAAAATGAAATAGAGTCAGTTTCTTTTAAGCTTTTAAGGCAAACACTCAATACATGTATATTTTGGGGTTTTGGGCGTTGAAAATTTTCCAGTTTTGAATCAAAAGAGTACAAATAGTATACAACTGCAAGAAATTATTTCACCAAACATGAAAAGAACAATTAACTTATCTCAGGTCCAAGATACAAACTCAAGTGTAGAGTAAACATGTCAGCAAACAAACAAGACAATGAACTGTACATGTCTGTTGCATCCAGCACTTGTCCCCAAAACTCCCCAAGCTCTATAAATAAACCATATCGCGTTACTTGATGAGTCTGTATTTGACAGTGCCATCTCTCTGGAATCCGCCCCCTTCTTCTTCTTATTGAGTCCACGTCACAAAGCTAAATTCGGTTCAGCCAACGCCGAACACATTTCTCTGCATCTTCATTGTACAATGCAAGGTCGGCAGCTGTGCAAGGGTGTTGTAGAAGAGGGCATCTCAAAAGGTGCTCCATAGTTTGTGGCTCTACGCCACAATCACACATGGTATCATTGGAGGAATTATATCCCCACTTGTTGAGTGTCACCTTGGCTCTGCCAACTCCAGTTCTCAGTCTGTTGAGGCATTTCCACTTTGCCCAGCTTGCGTCTGCACCAGGTGGTAGTTGCTCTCTAGCCATCAGCTACCACTGTTCACACTCTTCGCATTTTTAATGAAAAGCACTTCTTAAGTCAGAACTTTCACTACAACAAGAAGTCATTGGGGCGCTGTCCAAAACATATATCATGGCTACATTTGACAACCGCTATTCGCTTTCCAAGGGACGTTTCAATAAAAAACCACTCCCCCAAAAAAGTAGTGAAAAAATATGCACATAATCGCGGGGACTAAAAGCTCTTTGTGTTCTTCCAGCTTATGGTATAAACTCATATGACTGTACTTTTCTCCGGATGCCCAATTTTCAGTGGGAGGCGACTGGCCAACACTGGCCTTTAAAAAGTATATATTTGCAGTGAGCCTCAAACATTGCCTAAAAATTTGCCCCAAATTGCCAAACACGTGGCCTGTTACCTTGGCAATGGGCCTGATATAGATTTTAAAAGACTATGTTGGTTATTTACTCCCAAGTCATTTCATCCCACAATAACAATTAAAACAATAAAGTTTTAATCGTGGACACTTATATGAAAGATTTACATGACAACTCTTCAGACAGGTTGGCAATTTTACAACTAAATAATTGAAATGAAGCTGGTTTGTGAACTAGGTCAAAGGAATTAACACCTTCTATAGAAATCCAAACTTGTTCTTTGGGACTTTTTACAAACAGAACACAAAATGAGAGATTAAATGAGTACATTATGTCACAGAATGGAAGGGAAAAGTACATGTACAGGTGCATGTATTAACACCTCATTTGATGAAACAAGTTTGGAATGCCATGTACATGTACAATGCACATGTATGCACTGATGGTTGCAGGCCTAGCAAGCAAATTGGCCCAAACTTGCCTACGCAGCCAAATCACGATTTGCATGACCTCACTTTTTTCTTTTTTTTTGCTATTAGAGCATTTTGTGGGCCATGAACTTGAAGGTTTGGAAAAAAAAAAGAAGGGTGGAAGATGAAAGCTAGTGAGCAGAGTAATTTGTAATTTGGATGAATTACTCAAAGCCCTAAATTTACTTTATTTTGCAATGCAGCAACGGAATCAGTTTTCAATATGGCGATGGGTTTCCGGACTTTACTTTTGGGAGTGATCATCTTTGGATGGAAATTCCTCACAAAATTGAAGAGAAAATAAAAGATAATGAAATCTATCACTGGGATCTATAGCAATTTATTGTCTGCAACCTGATGCTGTGCACATGTACATGTATGCAAGTATTCCAAATTAACTTATCTCAGGTCCAAGATACAAACTCAAGTGGAGATTAAACATTTCAGCCAAAATAAAAAAGACAACAAACTGTACATGTCTCAGATTTGGGATCCAACCCCTCTAAAGGTTATGACTACATGTATTTACACTTGTTGCATCATAAAAGTGGAAAACCTCTAACAATCTCTTACAAATTGTCTTTCAGTGACTTGACTCCTCAATTCTTTCAAGGATAACTGAGATCACACCTGGGAATAAACAGGAATCGAACCAGGGGCCAATAGAAAAGAAAACAAGCAGAAGGTATGAACCAAACACTCCTCAATTCCTTCAAGGATAACTGTGGTCACACCTGGGAATAAACAGGAATGGAATCACAGGTCCAAAAGAAATGAAATGGAATAGAATGGATGCTGAGGTGTATGCACGGGCGTAGCCAGGATTTGGAACCGGGGAGTACGACCAGCCTTTACAAACCAGGACCTTTCTTATCATCTATACATGTATATGTGAGCGCCCTTACGGCGTGGTCCCCGGCATGCGTGGATCTAGATGGGGCATACCCGGCCCGTGCCCCCTTTTCGCAACTTTTTTTTTTTTTTTTTACGAGTCATCTTAGGGCCGGGGGGCATTAAATCCATCCCTTTGAGAACATGGCTATCTTTTTCGTTTTTGAGTCATCATTATGGTGGGCGGACGGGCGGACGGGCGGTCATCAAATCAATCGCTTTGACCATAACTATCACACAGTTGTGGTTATTTACCGGTACTTGCTAATTCATGCACGCTGATCGTGAACTGTGTGTATGGATTGATTCCTATTGTATTCTGCGCTGCACACACAACGCGCTTCCTT
Source organism: Patiria pectinifera (assembly GCA_029964075.1). NCBI lineage: Eukaryota > Metazoa > Echinodermata > Asteroidea > Valvatida > Asterinidae > Patiria > Patiria pectinifera. The sequence goes on from CM057150.1 coordinate 27,536,358, forward strand.
TGAATTGTATGCAATGTATACACTAACCCGACTCGGCGGCAGCGTGCCACGCCGCGTGCCCACTAGTTTCGTGGGCCAAATACCATGAAATAGCCTTCTTCTTGCAAATGGCATGAAGTAACCATACAGGAGTTCACAACCTCACGTGCAAAATTGATCGCCTAACATTCGTGCCCAGGAGAATTGCTCCAAAACGTACGGGATCAAACTTTTTATGACAATTGAGATGGTTTTGAAATCGGTAAGTTTTATTTCTTTTTTTTGTTTGCAAAGACTATTCGTAAGGTAATACTCAGCAGGCTTATAAGTTATACAACATTTTCCAGAGGAATTGGGACAGAGAAATTTTCGGAGCCGGTGGAGTTGTTCAGCCGTAGTGGGGCGCCAATGCGCAAGCAAATTTATAGGTAGAAATGTATGTTTTGATAGTAAACGTTACTTTTTTTGGCTCGCTCGCTCGCTACCTCGCAAAATAACACATGTTCATTTTTTTTCACCCGGGGGCTGTCATCAGCACCTTCTAATTTTGGGGTTCATTTTCAACTGACATCAACATCAACTTAAAAAAAAAAATTAGTGTTATTAAAATTAAAAAATAAACATTGTGAATTTTGCTCTTAATGGCTTAAAATACTCATGATGTAGGAGAGAACATCTAAAATTGTAGAGCATCCAGCGCCCTCAACCCCACCCGCAAGGGATTTCGTGCTTCAGTATTGGTATGTGTGCAACGCGCACACAGTTTTTGTGCCCCCCCCCTTTTTTTTTAAATCCTGGATCTGCTCCTACCCGGGGCCCGGGAAATGTTTGGATTTTTGGATTCATGGTGTCGTTGATGCAATGTCTGGTGTTTATAAATGTATTGTAAGACAATAGCATGACTTTTTTTAAGTCGTTAGGACTACGCAATACTCAATTAAATGGTGAATAACAGTGTTAGCCAGACAATAATAAATGGAAAGGGGGGGGGAAATGCCCCCCCCCCCCCGGCTACACCACTGGGTGTATGCAATTTAAAATTAACAAAGTGCATCGATCATGAAGGCCTACATCAAGATAGTATGCATAAATTTATCTAATAAGGTTCAAAACTCAAGTGTCTAGTGAATATGTACACAGATAACAGATATGTACGTGTGTGACATGTATAAAGCAAAAACCAAAAATACCATGGTCTATATATAAACCATGTCACGTGACTCGATGACGATGCTGTGTTTGTCCAGCGCCATCTTTACCAGATCCGCCTCATCAAAAGCCTAAACAGTTTGTGCTCTTTACATCAAAGTTGAAAACTTTGGACAGTTTCTCTCTGTACAAGTGGAAAATCTACATCTTTAAGTGAATTTCTCGCAAGGAAGATAACAGAGGTAAAAAAAAAGAATTAATATTGTCTGTAAACTATTTCTAATAAAGTTCAAGGCTACCTTACAAGCGTAGGCATCTCAATTGTCTTTAGACTACAAGATGTGAAGTGTACATATAGTATGTAGAAGTGTATATAGTAATGCTCCAACAAAACTTAATCAGTATTGAGTGGGCAAACACAGTTGTCCATTAAAGACTTTCAATCATTTCAGAAGATTATTAAAGATGTGTTGTTAGAGCTCTTGCAATTGAGTGAGGAATTTTAAAGGAGGGAGCGATATTTCATCTTTGTTTATAAGTGGAACTTTTGTCTGGACATAAAAAAGCATTAAACAAAACCAGAAATATTATTTTGTTCCTCAGTAAAATTCACATGGACTTTGCAGCATTTAAGTATAATATTTATAAAAGAAATTACATCTTTGTATTAACCATTCCATTTTCATTTTGAACACTATTTGCATACAGATAATAATGGCTTCAGCTCCAAATACCTTAAGTTCACTCGAGTGTGATATCTGCCATGAAAAATATAAACAGCCCAAGATACTGGATTGCCACCACAGTTTTTGTGAGGCATGTCTGGAGCAATACTACGCTACTAGCTATGGAGGTCAGGCAAAAGTTCCTTGCCCCTTGTGTCGACAGAAGACGGTACTTCCAAAGACACGTATTCAAGGACTGAAAACAAATTTCCATTTGATGGGAATAGTTGATGAGGTCTCACGCCAAGAAAAGCTGGCTTCTTCAGTGAAACAAACATCAAAAGATCAGTACAAATGCCAGAAACACGAGGGTGAAGTTAAATGGTTTTATTGTGAGACATGTGAAGAGTTAATCTGCCGAGCTTGTACTGCAGTAGACCACTGTAAACCAAAACATCACTACATTGACTCTAGATTGGCTTCTAGCAAATACAAACAGTCACTGAAAGATATGTTTCAAGATTTCACTACGGACATCAAAAGACTTGAACAAGTTTTGGTCACTGTATCACGAGCTAAGCAGAAGCTTACACAGAACGTCACAAAGACTGTGAAAGCTGTGCAAGACAAAGCGGATAAAATGAGGGCTGAGATAACATCTCAAGAGACAAAGATGATTGAAGAGATCAAACAACTCCAGCAGGATCGCGATAGAACATATGATGAGAACCAGTCAACAGTTACAATGATGCTACAAATTGTACACCATTCACTGGGAACATCTCAGGATTTCATTAGCACTGCATCTGACAGTGATTTTTTGTCCCTATACCCTGTCATCAGCAAAGACTTGAAATCACTCAGGAATCAAAATCCTCCCAAGATTGATCTCAATCTTTCAAACCTGAGCTTCATCCCGGGTCAGAGGATTGGTGACATCAATCTGGGCAAGCTGGCAGTCAAAAGCAAGTGGAAGATGTGCCGTGCATTAGGGGAAGAGGGAAGTGGTCTAGAGCAGTTCAATGTGGCTCGAGGTATCACCGCTACTCAACCAGGTGAGATTGCTGTGGCAGACTATTGGAACAACCAAGTGGTCATCTGCAGCAATGAGGGACAACATAAGGGAACCATTCCCTTCAAATCACGTAAGTTTCTTTCATGTACATGTTCATCAACACAAATTTTACTTTTATATTTGCGGCAACATTACAAGCAAGTTTGACAATTGCAAATGAAAACCAATAAAAAACTTACCTAAAGAATTGAGGTGCTGGCTGTACACCTCCAACAAATTTGATTTTGTTCTCCAGACACATGTTCAAATTTTAGGGTTTTTTACATGTAGGCCTAAGTTTTAAAAAATCTACACAAGGACACATACAAACAAATAAAACAAAACTACAACTGAACTTCTATTTATTTCATTACTAATTTCAGGGTTTTGGGGAAGAAAAACTATTTCTATATTGGGGGTCTGTAACATTTAGAAAAAGAACAATCTGCCTGATGAGTAGAATTTTCTAGGTATGATCACTTCCCCACATGGACACATTGCTCGACGACATGACCTTCAATCATACTTTTATACTGATGACATACACCACATTCTGTTCAAAAACCAACACTACATGTAACTACCTAAACGCACTTACTCATCTTGCCGACAGGATGTTCAGAACTAGATGGCTGCAAGTTTCCTGAAATTCAACCCCAACAAAACCAAATTATATGAGGCAAAATCAAAGATAAGGCCAAAAATAAAATAAGTCGGTCTCTGGTCAGCGCGCGCGTCGATTTTAATCATGCGCGTCAATCTTTTTTTTCCCAAAATGTTCCGCGGTAGCTTCAACAGCGCCATCTATTGCCGCACCTCCTCATTTTTTATTTTACCAAAGAGCACCAAGGAATGGGAAATTGCACCAAGGCAAATGATCGAAAGCACCAAGGCAAATTATGGAGGACACCAATGTACATGAGGACACCAAAAAAGCAAAATAGTACCCCACCTTGTCTGTACAATCCAAGCTTGAAGAAGAAAAAAAAAAGAAAAAAAAAAAGAAAAAAAAGCCGCGACGCCGCGTCAATTCCAGAACTTTGGTCTGACCAGAGTCCGAATATATTTTTGTTTGGCCTAACTTAACTTTAACTAAAATATGCTGTACTTCTACGTGTACAAATGATTCAGAGAATCCATCTCAACTGAAACCATCTTAACTCCTAATTCTTACATAAAAGAAACCTTGCAATTAATTCTGGGTCTAACAGTGAAACTTTCCTCAATCAACTGTCTTCAACTGAAAAATAATTCATCAATCAGAAACATGATCTCACAGTTGTCTAAAACTTCATGTTAAAAAAAAACCACTTATATAAAACAGTAAAGTTCCACAGAGTAACTAAATGCAGTGAAGGAACTTTATACCTTCAACTTAAAAATGAACTTCTTTACAAACTTTGAGGAATCAAATGTCTCAGAACTGAACAACTTATTTCCTCAAGTCTCAACAGTCTTAAGTATTAAAACAACTTAACACAATACAAAGGCTTAAATCAAAGGAAATCTGTCAATGTTAATTATCAAAAATAAAAGTTAAAATCAACATACCTGTAAGAAATAATGGAGATCGAGTTGTCAGCCAAAAATACAGAATACATGAGGGCAACTGTATTGCATATGTTGGCAGGGTCACTGCTTGTAAGAACAATGAAGCCAACTTCCTGTCCCTTGCTGATGTGGGAACTCTTGGGTCAGTCCATTATTTTAAAAGGTAAACCAAAGTCTGGACCATCGCATTAAAAAAGGGGAGGGGGAAAATTGAAAAAGGGGGTGACCAATTTCCACGGCCTTTACACTCACCCTTGCAAAACGAAATGTTGTCTCTAACATTTACAAACTTGAAATTTCTTCCGATCCTATTCATCAGAGAAACAGTTCATATTGTGTCCATTTCAAGAGCAAAACACTCGTCAGTTACTAGGTGGTTTCTCCTCAGCAAAGTAAATTGATGGGATGCAGGGTGGATGGAGTAGCTAATTCCACTTCCCTTCATCTCCAGATCTCATGTCCAAGATCGTCAGCAAAATGGACTGGAACTTATGCAGGGGCGGATCCAGGAATTTTTGCGGGGGGGGGTTCATCAGCAAAAAAATTCTGAAAATGTACACAGGTTTTTTTCTCCGGACACTTTCTCCACATCCAGCTGGGCGGCATCATAGGTGGGAATTGCATGTACCCCGGTTGGGCCACAGTGTTGTGCATTCCATACATCGGCATTCCCCAGGGAGGTGCAGCAAAACTTTGGACAGCTGTGACTCAAGGATCCATCTGTTGGTATGCCGGTTCTCCGAGTCAGGCATATTCGAACAGTCTTCGAGGCCTGTCTGCATGGTCTGCCTTCCTCAGGAGGTGCTGCTGGCTCAAGCTGCGGCTGTGGCTGTGGCTGCTGCTCGGCTTGTTCATGCTGATGAGGGGGGACTGGTACATCTGGAGCTGTCATCTGGGAACCAGGCTCTGTTAAACTGCTAGCATGGTCCAAACCTTCATTATCAGCTTCTTCGTTGATCTCCAGCGGTTCAGCACCAGGAACGCCAACTGCAGTTGGGTCATTTTCCTGGTCTGTGGTTACCCCATCATCTCCTGGCTCGATCAGTGGTGGTGAATCACAAGAAGGACCAGCCGACGGTGCATTCAGTGTGAATGAAATAGCACCTGGATTTAAAATTGTCTTACTGACCTGGTTACATGGTCTGTCATTTCTCGTGTCGAAGGGGATGTCGTCAGAGCTGTCATCACTCGCTGAAGACTGAAATTTTGATGCAGGTTGTCTGCGGGTCCGTCTCTGCATACTCCTCTGCGGTTGGGGCTGACTTGGCTTTGGGTCAACATCAGCTCGCATGCTATCACATGGAAGAAGGAGATTTCGGTGCAGAACTCGATGCTTAGACTTGCCGTTCACAGGTTTTACTTCATAGACGGGTGAGTCTTCTCCCTTCCTTTGGACGACAACACACACCTGGTCTTCCCAGTACGAACGGACTTTCCCTGGACCTGGGTGTCGTCTGACGTTACGGACGAGTACTCGGGCTCCAGGTTGAAGAACAGAACTGCGAGCCATCTGATCATGGTATTTTCTGCCTCTTGTGGTAGACTTGGATGCATGCTGAGCTGCAATGGAGTAGGCCTCTTCCATTTGCACCTTCCATTTCCTCACAAAGTGGTTGTGGTCTTCAGCACCTGGTCCAAGTTTTGGGTTCAACCCAAAGGCAGCGTCAACTGATAAACGGGGAGATCGTCCATACAGGAGGAAAAATGGGGAGAAACCTGTAGCTGCATTTGTTGTGCAATCGTATGCATGAATGACTTTCTGGAGAGATTCTTTCTAATTAGCCTTCTGTTCCATGGTAAGGGTCCTCAACATGGCCAGTAGTGTCCTGTTCAGTCTTTCGCACTGTCCATTTCCCCGGGGGTGGTATGGTGTTGTTCTCGACCTTGCCACACCGGTGAGTTGATGAAGGCGTCTGAGAAGTCGGTTCTCAAACTCTCCCCCCTGATCATGATGAATGCGACGTGATTAGCCAAAGCGAAGGACAAAATCGTTGAATATTTTGTCAGCTGCAGTTCTGGCAGATTTGTCTTTGGTTGCATATGCCTGGGCGAATCTTGTGAAGTTGTCAACAACCACCAGGATGTATTCAAATCCACCCTTACTCCTCTCGAGATGAACAGAGTCAATGGAAATGACCTCGAATGGTGCTGTGGTGACAATCGTACCCAAGGGTTCTCTGGTGTGTTGTGCAGGCTTTCGGTCTTTGAGGCATGGACACACTTTCATGCAGCAATGTTCAATGTCATGCTGCATATGGGGCCAGTAAAAACGATCTCTGGCAAGGTCGAGGACACATCTTGCACCAAGATGTCCCATGTTGTCATGGAGCTCTCTGTATACAACTGGTCGCAGTTTTTCTGGAAGGATCATCTGGGCCCGCATTCCCTTCTTCCTAAAGAGGTGTCCATCTTCAAGGCTGAGATGTTTCCAGTCGCGGAGTAATTCAACCACATCTGAAGGGTCCTTGGCCAGTTCCTTTCGCATTGGGAGTGTTCCTCTCTTGAGGTACCGGATAACTCTTGCAGTTACTGGGTCCTCCTGCTGTGCTCTCTGGATGTCTCCTTTGTCCATCACTTGGCCACTGGTAGTAGGAGTTGACAAATCAGGGTTCATATTGATTGCTGCAGCCCAGGTGACTTCATCCATGTTGACAGCTTGAAGAGCATTTGACGGTGGTCCCAATCTCATCCTGGGAGACTTCACTTGTGCATGCTTTGATGTAGCTATCTATGTCGAGGGGCATTCTGGACAAGGTGTCTGCGTCCGCGTTGCTTTTCCCAGAGTAGTACTTTATGGTAAAGTGGTAATCTGCAAGTTCTGCGACCCATCGGTGTCCAGTAGCGTTGAGACGAGCAGAAGACAGTACATATGTCAAGGGATTATTGTCTGTGTACACAGTGAATGGGGCCGAGTAACATAGGTAGTCCCTAAACTTCTCAGTTATGGCCCATTTGAGTGCCAGAAACTCCAACTTTCCCGAGTGGTAGTGGTAGTTTTTCTCGGGTACGGGAACCATAGGATATTACACGCATCTTGCCTTGTAGCCTCTGGTACAGCACTGCACCCAGCCCTTCACATGAAGCATCGGTGTGGACGATGAATAGTTCCTCATAATCTGGGAACGCCATGATTGGAGGAGAGACTAGGCAACCCAGGATCTTATCAAGTACCTGTTGATGACGATCCGTCCAGTCAATCTTCTGTTTGGAGAGCTTTTGCACTGGCCTCGTTCTGAGATTGGTCTTTGTCCTGGTTTTCATCTTCTGCTTACTCTGCTCAAAACTCGGTTCCACCTTCAGTAAATCGTAAAGAGGTCTGGCAATACGAGAAAAGTCGTGGATATTGCTGCGAAAGTACCCAAGTAGGCCTAGCAGCTTCCTAAGGTCACCTACGGTTTCTGGTCTCTTTCCGCTGAGGGACTTGACAGCAGCTACATCAGAGGGATCTAATCTATGGCCATCTGCTGATACAAGTCGTCCAGGAAAGCGTACCTCACTCTGGAACAGCTCGCACTTGTTTGGTCTTAACTTGACACCATGGATCTGCATAGGCTGCAGGACCTTCTGTAGGTGTTCCAGATGATGCTGGAAGTCGTTGCTGAAGACCAATACATCATCTAGATATGTCATGGCAATCCATAAATCTTAAGACTGCAGGTGCATTGGTGAGACCAAAGGGTATTCTGACCCACTCATAAAGTCCCCAAGGGGTGATGAAAGCTGTGAGGGGGCCACTCTCTTCAGACATGAAACCCTGGTGGTAGGCTTTCCCTTGGCCAAGGGTTGAGAACCAGCGGTTGCCCCCAAGGCTGTCCAGCTCATCCTTGACCCTGGGAATTGGTTGACGATCGGGATAGTTTTCCTATTCAGCTCCCTGTAGTCAACCCACAGTCTCAGGCTTCCGTCCTTCTTATGGACACAAAACACCAGCCATGAGTAGGGTGAAGTAGATTTGGCGCTCCAGTTACAGCTGATCAGGTCAGACAAGTATGTGCGCACCTCTTGGTACAGGGGGCGGGGCATGGACATGTAAGTCTTTCGGACTGGCATTGTACTGTTGAAGTCGATCTTCATCTTTAGTTCAGGAACACTACCCAGGTCGGAGTCATGCTTTGCAAAAGCTGCTGAATTTTCTTTGAGGAGTTTTTCCACTGCAGCCTTCTGGGGAGGTGGTAGGTGAGTCAGGTCCACTGGTGGTATCCATTGGTCATCTCTGGTTATACTCGAAACTGTAGCTTTTCCGCTGTTGTGGGGCAGTTGCAGTGGGATGTTGTCCACTCCTTGAAAGTAGATGGCTCTTTCGGGTAGACAGAATGGACCAGCTGAATATGGCCACAGGCTCCGTCGTCTCAGGGTGATGTCTCTGTCAGTGGTGTTCATCACTCCAATGATGACGGCACAACCGGTACCTGGAGTTAGACTGACTACTGACTCTTCAACTTGAAGACCTTTAGGCCACTGACGTTCATCATCTAGCTCGAACAGTCCTGTAATCTTGCAGTCTTGTGGTCCTGCACGGGTCCGACACCGCACACCGACACTGCTCTGTTGGGGGTATTATGATGTCTTGTCGTCCCGATTTGACGCTGCACACTTCTTCCGGGTCATTTGTCTGGATGAGTTGAACTAACTATTCGGCTCTACTCTGTTGCAAGTTCTTCATTGCACCACCAAGAATACAGCTTGCATCTTTGCCGGAATGCTGCACACCATCTCGATCACATTGTAGCCTATGATGAGATGCTGTAGCTGGTTCTTAGTGACGAGAGCGGGGAAAGCTACTGGAGGGCACATCTGTGGTGTCTTCATCTTTAACTCAATTTCTACCCATCCTTCAAACGGGATCTGTGTGCCATTAGCAGCTCGTAGGTCAAGCTTGCTCTCATGTTCCAGAAGTTCGGAAAGTGGACGGACAGATGTACTGGGTAGGTTGTCCTGAAGCCAATCAGTACTTATCAGTGAAACTTGGGCTCCAGTATCCCATAATACTGTTGTGGGCAAACGGTTCAGGAGGCAATCAATGGTACATCTGGGACCGATAAGGTTTGTCACTTTCTGATGTTGTCTTTGGGTAATGTGGCAGATGAAAGTTCTGTTATGGTCAGGATTCTGTGAGATTGGTTGCGACATTGTTACAGACCTGGTTACACCCTGTCCCGTGGGTGCAACCCATCGTCGTTTCCCTGGCGACGCTGTGTGTTTCCTTGACGACAGCCACGTACAAAATGGTCTGGCGATCCACACTTTAAGCAGTGGTCACAGGATGAGCCAGCGCCATCTTCTTGGCACTTGGCACTTCCTGCAACCGCGACTAGTGGAGGGTCAGAGTGAGGGGGCTCGTCGTTGGGGATGTCTTGTCGGGACCGTCTGTAGCGTTTCATTCAGGGCCGCGACGTGTGTTTTCTGCCATCCCAGCCTGTAACTCTGCTATCTGTGATGTCAGCAGGCTTTGGTTGAGATTTTGGTGCAGGCTCGTTCTCCTGAAGCTGGTTGACAGCGACTGGCCTTGTGGGATGAAGTTTCTTTCACTGTTCTGCTTCGAAACTCGAGCTCACATTCAACTTTTCGAAGAGAGTTTCAGTAGTCAAATCTGGATTATCTAGATGAGGGCGTAGCTCAGCTTTGATACTGTGGCTCCTTAAACCTGTCAAAACAGCATGCTGCAGCATGTTCTGCATGAGGGTGGGGTCGTAACACAGCCCATACTCGGCCTCTTGACTGGCAAAGACCTTCTGTCTTAGGTCAAGCGCCTTAAAGAGAAATGCCTGAGATGACTCCTTTGGGTCCTGGGCAAGTTGTGCCAGCTCTTTGTACAATTCCGTGGCGTCCCTCTCTCGGTAATGGCATCTCAGAATGCAGCGAAGACTCGGCAATGTGATTTGTATGCATCCCTCCAGGTAACTCAGCAGCGCCGCTCCTGGCACAATAGCTCGGATTACGCCTTGGACGACGTCACTGTCCCGGTACCCCTTCTCACGACCAATCTCAATTTGGTGCGCCAGGCTGGTAAATGTCAGCCTGTCATTCTGGCCGGGTTCTCCGATCCGTCCAGAAAATTTTAATTCACGACGCATTAGTCTCAGGACTTCTGGTCCCACGGTTGGTTGCTCGGATTTAGCAGGGACCAACTTCAAAGGGGCTGGCTGGGCTTGCAAAGGCTCGTCTGAAGAATCGGGCTTTGCAATTTTGGCTGAGACAGCTGCCCCATGTGGAACAACCTTGGGGCCAGCAATTCCATCAATGAATTCGTCCAGTCCTTGGAGCAGCTCAATTCCTCCATCAGCGTGATCTAGGACTTCATCACCGTACGTGTGACTAATCACTTTCTGCACCAGCCTCTGATGACCGTTGACTTTCTCCGCTGTATATCCGGTCTCCAGCCCCAGGTGCTCGCAGACTTCAAGGAGCAGTTGAGTGGAAAGGCCACGTATTCTGGCATTGAGCTTATTGACAACTTCCACGATATCCATGTTGTTCACTCGATAGACAGCACGATGGTCGTGGTGACATCACTGGGGGCCGAGTCGTGTCAGCGGCTTGAGGCGATACCTCCTCTCGCTGGTGGTACACCCTGGTCTCGCACACCCAGTCAACTTGCCAGTCCGGTTGGCTGTCTAGATGCTGTTTACTGTCGCATTTGGTTTCGGTTTGTTTCGCTGGATAGACGCATTTCGTCTACTGCAATTCTCGTCCAACACGCCTATCCCTCTCGTGCCTCCAAATGTTACACCCGTGTAATTGACAGAGATGGCACTTACGAGAGTTACATCAAAATGATGAAGTTGGTGACCCTGTAAGAAATAATGGAGAGTTGTCAGCCAAAAATACAGAAATACATCAGGACAACTTTATTGCAGATGTTGGCAGTGGCAGGGTCATTGCTTGAAAGAACAACGAAGCCAACTCCCTGTCCCTTGCTGATGTGGCAACTCTTGGATCAGTCCATTAGTTTTTAAAAGAGGTAAAGCAAAGACGTTGGGTTAAAGACGTCAGCTTGGTAAGAGTATTTTCAAATGTTGCACTACTTCAGCTTTGGAACCGTTGGTCACATGAAAGCATAAAACCTTGTACACAGAAACTTAAAACACATCTTTTTATGCTGGCTTTTTCAAGCAACTGAGGTTTTTTCTTTACATCTACACCAGCACCTTTGATTGCTTCCAGGGGATGTGCATGTTACAAAATTTGTGCTTTTATAACTGTTATTATTATTGTTATTACCCACAGATCCACGGTCAGTTGCAGCCATCCACTATCCTGAGGAACGCTTGCTTGTGTTGGAGTATGGAAGCAAGTATGTGAAGGTGTTCAACATAAAGGAAAACACTCTTGTCATGCAGTTCCCAACAGTGGAAAAGAGTCGCATTGACAATACACAAGTGGACCTACGCAGTGTAGTTGTCAAAGACAAGTACGAAAATAGTACAATCTTAGTGGGTGATTTCAAGAGGATGTTGTGGACTGAACATAGACCCAATGGTGAGATCCTACGGGCCATACCTGTGCAAAATCCACCTTGCTACCTGGCTCCTGATGATGACACTGATAGAGTTGTGGTCAGTGGACTTGCCACAAAGAAAGTAGACGTTGCCGATAGCAAAGGTTCAACAATCTTCACCATCAAGCCAACCATTAATGGCTACCCAGTGAAGTACTGTATGGGTGTATGCTGTGACAGCACAGGCATCTACCTTGCAGTGGACCAAGATACGTTTCTGCAGTATTGCACTGGTCATATTCACCACTATGACCTAGATGGCAGGTTTCTTGATTGCCTGGCTCAGGGTCTACATGACCCACGTGCAATCACTCTTACATCAGATGGGCAGCTGGCAGTGGCTGACGGCTATTCAATCAAGATGTACCATAAGGTGTGATTTCATTCAACGTGACATTGACTAGCAATCATCATTCCAACAGCAAAGGACGAAATTGTCCAGTCATGACAGAAAACAACTTCCTGTCCCACTTTAGTACAGGCGAACCTCAAACAAATTGCAACAGATTTTTTTTTTACCACAGTGCATTTCTATAACGTCCCTAAAATGACATACCAAAAAGTCTCAAGAAATCCAGGTGGTGGAAATATGCCTAATTTGCATAAATCCAAAATGGCCGGATATTTTAGGACTTTTGCACTGATTTGGTCGTATTTCATATACTAGGTAGCTTTTGAGGTATTTTAAACAACAATTTTAATCCTTTTACATTGATTTACTCATTATTCTAGACTGCGGTAACTTTCAATATCCCTGTTTCCCAAATGCCGATAATTTGCGTAAATGCCATTTATTAATTTGCAAGGATTAAAGTTAAAATTATGGCTGTCATGTGTGGACATGTCACAATTAAATTTTCCCTGATAATCTAAGTCATGTACATAGATAAATTTCACACCATGGTGTATTGCTATAATAAGGTTCCTTAAAAAAAGGAAGAAATCCAAGTGGTGGAAATATGCCTAATTTGCATAAATTCAATATGGCAACTAATTACATGATTTCTGATTTGGCCATAACTCTCGTCCTGAATTGTTTTTGGGGTACTTTGAACAACCATTTGTCCTTTGGCATTGATTTCATCATCATTCCAGTCCTGGGTACCTTTTGAGATCCTATGTTTCCTATGGGGTATAATAATTTTTGTTAGGTTTCTAGCTCTTGTCAAAGTTGGTATAAGTGTTGGAAAATGTGATATCCCTGTGTCGCAGAGCGAACCCTTGCGCCGCTCTACTCAGACTTAAAATCAAAGAATAACTCAAGAGAACAGATGACTCAACACAGGATTTATCAATCACAAAAACCAATTATATATTACGGAAAAGACATAACCAAAAACCGCAAAACTCAATTTGAAAATACGTGGGCGAGGGTTTTATACCCATCCCACATATAGGTGCAAGCCCGGAATTGGTATGCAAAGGGAAGGAATTATGATTAGCATAATTCACCTAGCATCCACCTCCGAAGTAACATAACACTTTACAGTCGTACAAATTTAGTGATTAATAAATCAACTCAGAAATTAAAAGGAATAATTTCAACAGTCTTGTGACACCCTGTGCATGAACTCATTTCAGGGACAAAAATCCCTACTTTAAATCCACTAGTACACTGCATAGGGAAATCACATTTGGAACACATTTGCCAACTTTGAGAGTACGAGCTATCCAATAGTTAACAACTTTTTGTGGTGTTTATGAAACACCGGCTTCACATATTTTTTCACTTCATCTCTAGCCCCAAATTTGATGTGTAACACATTCAAACCCAGTGAAAATACACCAACCATCCATTGGCCTTGTGTGATAGGGTTTGGTGTCTTGAACCAATATTGTACTGGAGTGGCATGGGACAGAGGCCTGAAGCCTGAAGCCAGGGACAAAACCAAATTTTCGTAAACTCACTTAAGATTCTTTGTTCCTTACATGGAACTTGCTGTACATGGTGTATATATGCTGCCTCCTTTTATAACAAAGATTTGAGAAACTTTTCAAGATCATTCATTCTTGAAATGCATTATTCCTTAATGGGACAACTGAATAATTTTAACTTTAACAATGAATTACTGTTTAATTGAGTTTTACAATAAGGGTCCCAGACAAACCTTTAATATTTACTCAGTTCCTTTTCAGTAACTTTTCTTGCAGGTTGCATTTACACATTACAATTGATGAAACTTTACTCTTCAAGAAAATTCACTTGTCCAAATGCATAACAGTTACAAAGCTCATTCTATTAATGTGGTTTAAAATGTTCATTGACAGAATGGAGAATTGTGTGGACAGTGTTTGTAAGGTTTATATCTTGAACTCATAGCCAAAGCAAGTTTTGCAACCACTTCATCCTTGAGATGTAACCATACTACAAGTATTTTGTGAAATAATATTTTTTAAATTCATTTTAAGCATACGCATAGTTAGTACTCAGATTACTGTTCAATATAAGCCTTTATTTACTGAGTTTTTACTTTTTACAGTTTCAGTTTACACATTTGATTTTATGATACACTTACATGTATATTCAAGATACTTTACTCATTGAAATGTTTACCAAAGATGAGAGAAAATTAATTTGGTTTCTGTCTTAATTCACAGAATGAGACCCATGTTAATAAGAATGAAGACTCATAAATAAGATTCATGTTTATAAGAATGATTACTTCAAGAAAACTTGAAAATGGAAAAAAATATCATCACTCTAGTTTGTGGTTCAGCAAAATTAATTAATTTGTTTGTAAAGTATCAATGTTAATGTAAAAGATTAAAAGTTCAAGTAGAATTTTAAGTATTCAACAACTCACTACTGTATCTGGATCTTAGTAGTCACAACTAGACTTTGTAAACTCTCATTATGCATATTCTTAAATGTGTTCCTAATAGAACATACGCCCTACATCTACTCAATGAGTGCGTTCGATTTATACTTCCCCCAGTTTACTAGCGCCTGGCTTCTCGTGTTATGACTATTAAACATGTGCAGTAGAGCTAACTCAACGAGCGATTTCAGGTAAAGTTTCCAGCAAGAGCTAGAAATATTATAAGATGGAATTTTGCGTCGGGGTGATATAAATCAAATTAGGTTTTGCCTAAGGGTGAAGGGCAAAACCTAATTTGATTTATATCACCCCGACGCAAAATTCCATCTTATAATAGTTTATGCGGTACCCGCTGCTATGTACATCAGATTCATACCGGCCAACCGATCCCGTTAGCTCGGTGGTCGAGTGGTAAGACATCTGCACTAGAAAGCAGGAGGTCGTGGGTTCGAGTCCCACCCGAGTGATTTTTTCAACTTTCACTCGGGAGGTAACACACTGAGTATACAGTGTTTAAAAACGTCGGTGAAGGGCAAAACCTAATTTGATTTATATCACCCCGACGCAAAATTCCATCTTATAATAGTTTATGCGGTACCCGCTGCTATGTACATCAGATTCGAACCGGCCAACCGATCCCGTTAGCTCGGTGGTCGAGTGGTAAGACATCTGCACTAGAAAGCAGGAGGTCGTGGGTTCGAGTCCCACCCGAGTGATTTTTTCAACTTTCACTCGGGAGGTAACACACTGAGTATACAGTGTTTAAAAACGTCGGTGAAGGGCAAAACCTATTGAAGAGCTAGAAAGTTGAGCTTTGACATGACAAACCTGCATCCGAATCAACTGTATAGAGCTAGGTCTAGGTCAACGCCCATTGAAAATATACAAGGACGCGCTGACAATAGACCCGTAGCCGAAGCTCTGGAAGCCCTTTTCGGTCATGTTGGCAGCCATGTATATTGCATGGCCTTATGGGATACTTACCCAAGTAACCAGCTCGGCGAGTCGGTTACTTGGGCCAGGCTGGAGTAAGTGCGAGAAGTCACAAAAGAGGTAAATGGAATGCTTTCGAACTTGCATGAGTAAGCCCGGGGGAAGTAATCGAACGCACTCATTATATACTGTGGTATCTCTTAATTACATTTTCTGATAAAAGAAATTACCAGTTTTGGAGGTCTTGAGACCAGCGTCGGTCTCAAGGCCGACCCAGTACTGAACTGGAGTTACATCAAAGGAAAAAAATCATTCTTAAAAAAAATAAAGATTCTTAAATTGTCCCTTATGGAGCTTGCTGTACATGCTGCTATCTCTTCTACCAAAGATAAAAAACTTTCAGGATCATTTAGTTCTTGAGATACAACAGTCTTAAAATTTAATTTGAATAATTATAACTTTACAAATGCATTACTCAGTTCAATTTAGTGTTACGATTAGTGTTCAAGATAAGCCTTTATTCACTCAGTTAATTTTTTGTTACTTTTTAAAGTTTGCACTTACATATTTAATAAATATTATACTACTCTTCAAGCAATGGACTTGTCCAACTGTATCTTAAAGATAAGTGACATGAGTTCTTTTAATGTGGTATCAGATTTTCATTCACAATTGAGAATTGCATTGACGGTGTTCATGAGGTTTATATCTTGACCTCGTCAGAGGCTTTAAATAGTAAAAGCCAAAGCTGGAGACAAAGCCAAGATTGTGTAAACTCCCTGAGATTCTGAATTTTGTTCCTATTGGAATCTACATGTAATCCATTATATATTGTACTTTTTTAAATTAGAAATTTTGAGTTTTACAACCACTTCATCCTTGACATCCAACCATTCTACAAGTATCTTGTGAAATAATATTGTTTACATTCATTTTAAGCATATGCATAGTTAATACTCAGATTACTGTTCAATATATATTTACTCAGTTTGTGTATTACTCTTTGCAGTTTCCATTTACACATTTGAAATTACTTAAATGTATATTGAAGATAATTTACTCATTGAAATGTTTGCTAAGGATGAGTGAACATTAATTTGGTTTCCTGTCTTAAGTCACAGGAAGACTCATGTTTCTAAGAATGTTTAATCTTGATTTGAATTTTTTAAACATTTTTTATAGACTATCAAATATCCCTTCAGTTTGAAAAATTAGAAATCAATTCGACCGAAGCTCGATGTAGTGTAGTGAAGTGCTCCTACACTATGGAACAATCTCCCTCCTTGTATCAGACAATCTTCTTCACTTAATGTATTTAAGTCTGGGTTAAAAACACATTTATTTCACAATTAAGTATTTCTAGTATTTTGTATTTTTCTGCATTTCTGTTTGTTTTTTGTAATGCGCAGAAGAGTATATCCATATAGGTTTTGCGCAATATAAATGTCCTTTATTATTATTATTATTAAAGCTTTACGGCCTGAGTTGCCTTGATTTTGGCCTGACTGCCACCTTGAAAAGGTCCCACACAAATAGCAACTTTCTAATCCAATTTTTTCCTTAACAAACCCAACAGATTGCCTCATCTTTTCATGAATTTAATTGCACACCCTTGTTTTCATTGATTTGCATGTTTGGTTGCCAATTTCAGAAAACTTGAAAATGAAAAACAAAATCACTTCAGTTTGGGTTTCAGCAAAAAATATGAATTTGTTTGCAAAGTATCAATCTTATTGTAAAAATTAAATGTTCGGTAGACTTTTAAGTGTTTAACAATTCACCACTGTATGTAGATCTTAGTAGTCACAACAAGACTTTGTGAACTCCCAAATGTATATTTTTTAATTTGTTCCTAATGGAAAATACATCTACTCATTGTATTCTGTGCTATCTCTACATAACATTTTCTGATAATAGAAATTGAAGCCTGTACAATTTTAGTTATTCTGTATTTCTATTAACTTCACTTTTTAAAGCCATGTAAGATCATCTGCAATTACCCAGATAAGTACCTACCGATTTAATGACAGAAAACTCAAAGGGAAGATAGGACTGGTAACAAATACCCTGTGAAATAATTCCACCTGAAATTGTTATTGTCAGAAAACAAACATTGAAGGTGGTTTCAAAATGGGGTGCCTACAGAATCCAACGAGAACCAAAGACTTGTGTATTATGTTTTCTCTGTTTTCTCCAAAATGTATAGTAGCCACTCAGCTAAGACCTGAACAGAATACTTGCTATGCACCGTACTTAAAATTTTAACATTTCTGTTGCTTCGAAAAAAAAACCCTGCAAAAAGCAAATGATCCTATGCACAATGCACCTTTACTGAAGCATACACATCACTACAAGAATTAATCAAGATTACTGTAAAAATTAGTCTTTAAATATTCACTCAGTGTCTTTTAAAAACAAAAAAAAAGCTCTTTTGTAGTTTTGTTCACTTTTGTAGTTTTTTTTTTATAGAAATCATGTTTATTATTATTTACAAGCTTTGTACATTTGCATTCATATCAATGAAACTACAGATCAGCCAGAATACTTTTCCCGTAAAGCTGGTTTCCTGTCTGAATTCACAGAATACAAACTTGTTTTTACTGTAATCATCAGCTTTTGTCTTAATTCTAATTTCAGAAGAACATTACTGTCAATTTTCGAAACCAAAATGCAAATGGTGAATCTTTAGATACCCAGGTTACTCAAAAATACCCCCCAAAAAACAATCCATTTTGACATGATTTTTTACTTATATATGAAACTTCAGGCGCTGATTACTGAAAACAAGGTTTTGGGAGACATCCCTCATTTAGCCTCAGCAGGTCACATTTTGTCTTTGAAGGTTAAAAACTTGTTCAAGTGTAAAAGGTTGCCAGTCATTTTAACAAATGTTCAAAATCAATTGTATTGAATTTCAGGAAGCTATGGCCTCTGTTGCCTTGATTTTGGCCTGACTGCCTCTTTAAAATTTCCTTGCCTTTTAAAGAATTAAATTCCATACCTCTGTTTTCATTGTTTGACATATTTGGTTGCCATTTAAAAAAACTTGATAATTATTTAAAAATTATCCCCCTCACTACAGTTTGAGTTTTAACAAAAATTTGTTAATTTGTTCATGAAACATTTCAAGCTCTATTCCAGCAATAAAATATTCACACAGACTTGTAAAATTATAAGTTTTGAAATGAGCAGAAATAAATTTATTCATTCATTATTTGGAAAAAAATTAACTATCTTTGTAGTTCTTTGTAGTCGCTCCTTTCTTCAGCTAAAAATGATGCCTCTAAATAACTATTATTGTTTTTCCACAAGGACTAACAATATACACTGAAGTAATGATGTTTTGCTTACGGTAACATGTGAGAATGCTTAAGTACCATGTTTAAAGCAAAATAGCGAAAAAACTCGAAATCGAAAAAAATGTCAATTTTGACATGCCCGTCCCTTCGTGACAACAGTGACGTTATACATATGCAACTTCAAAAGATTGGGCATGTTGTACGTAGGCCTATATCAGCAATACATTTAAAGTGGACTCGCAATGGCTACAACCAGGGAAGAACTTAAAGGGAAGATACAACATTTGCAAACATCAAAAAACGAAATGATCCAATTATCACGAAATACCTTAATGAACTGTTAGGGACTGACAGTCCATATCATCCTTAAAAATCGTGCCTCCTGGTGTGCTGACATTTTCAAGAAAAACTGTAACTTTCTAACGCTGGTCGGCCGACCAGCGTTGGAGAAAACTGGCTTTTTTTTTTCAAAAACTGTCCCTAAGTTTTCATATTTAGTTATTCTGACTTTTCTTTGCAATTGATTACACACCTGTGAAGGGGTACAAGCCTGCTAGACTGATTCTCTGAGCTTAAAATTCTTTAAGTGTATTAATTGCTCCGTTTCATTTTAAGTGGGGTCAGGGAACCAGACTACAAGAACATGATAGGTTTTCTTGGTTTTTCCAGCGTCTACAAGCCCAAAACGTGAAACAAGTCAGTTGAACAATATTTTCCAAATCCATTTATTTCTGAAAATTACAGCAAAAGCAAATGTTGTACATTCCCTTTAAGTCCCTCCTAAGTCTTTCACAAGTCCAGTCACAAGTTACGAGATTCCAACAATGACAAATAAATTGCTTTTGCAATGGTACATTTGAAAAGCTTGTGATTTGACTTGAGACCGAGGGACTCGTGGAGGACGTGACAATGAAAGCGGCTGAATCCGCATCCCATAGACAACTGTTACTGGCTATGACTAGCAATAACACATGTGTCTATGAAATTAGCTGAATCTGCATCACATAGACACGTGTTACGCGGCCAGCAACAACACGTGCATCTATGAAAGCAGCTCAATCCGCATCCCATACGCATGTTACTGGCTACGGCTAGCAATAACACATTTGTCAATGAAAGCAGTTGAATCCCCATCCCATAGACATGTGTTATTGGCTACGGCAAGCAGAGTTGTAATGACTCGAGTCAATGACTCGACTCGAGTCCGACTCGAGTCACTTTTTTTGGCGACTCGACTCGACTCGAGTCCCGACGGGTAAATGACTCGACTCGACTCGAGTCCTTCATTAGAATGACTCGACTCGACTCGAGGAAGGCTAATCAGACTCGAGTCCCAAAAAATAAAAGCAAAACTTATTTGCGAAAAATATTTGCAATGACTTACGCCGCGCCGTTCGCGTTGCCAGTTTTTGTTCACGTCACGTTAATGTTCGCGAATAATGTACGTTCATATACAGCGGCCGTCTGTTTTCCTTCCTCCATAATGATACAACAAACATACACCGTGTCGCGGACTCCCACCTTGTGGTTCTATAGCATGTAATGCTAAACCCGGAACCAGACTTAAAACGCATTTCTCAATCCGTGGTTTCATCATTGGTTTCGGGCAATTTTGAAGTTCTTGGTGGAACGCTGGCTAAATTTATGTCCCGATTTCACAAAACAAATGGATACGGACGGGCCCACCTTTAAATAATCAGAAACAGTTTTGTATAATGCATTTAGGTTTTGACGTTGTCAGCGATCAGCGAACAACAAAATCTAGACCCGAAGCCAAACCAGTTATAAGTCCGAAGTTTCACATCTTCTTATCTGTGACTTGAGCTAGCGATGGAAACTGTTGGTTGGGTACCATACAGCATACTTTATGTATTTGGATTTTCGTAATAGACTGGTGCCTTGTATTTCTCTCTTGTGTTTGTTGCTTTTTATTGTAATTTATTATATAGTGTTCAAATATTTGTGACTCGAATTGACTCGAGCTAAATACTTGACTCCACTCGACTCGACTCGACTCGACCACACTCTATGACTCGACTCGACTCGACTCGACCTTGTTGACCTAATGACTCGACTCGACTCGAGTCACTTCTTTAAAATGACTCGACTCAACTCGAGTCACAAAAATCAGTGACTCGTTACAACTCTGACGGCAAGCAACAATAACAATAATGATAATAATAATAATAACGGGTTTTAATACAGAGTGGGTAAAAAAAAACTGTACACTTTTAAAATTGGCCATAGTTTTATTCTGTAGTAATATAGATAAGAAATAGGTTTTTTTTATATGCACTTTTAGATTAACTCTTTCTGCTTCTTTTGGTGACATTTTCACTGGATTAGTTTTAACGCATGACTGCACAGGAGACAATTAAACGGGTCGGGTGAATTCTGACTTGCGCCAACTGGTCAGGGCTGGATAAGAAAGAAACAATTGAAAAGAACACAACCATTGTCTAACAAAGAGACAAAACAGGATTTCATTAGCTTTTAAACTTTGTGTTTATTTAAAACGTTTCAATTAAATTAAAAAGGCAATTAAATTCCACTGTGTCTTAGTCTTAAACATGGCCACCATCTCGTTCAATGCACAGCTGGGCTCGGCACATCATTTCTGCAACAGCACGGCGAATCACCTCCCTGTCTTGTCTGAGAATGTCAATTTCACGAGTTATTCTTTCCTAGAGGTCATCCAGATTTGCCTAATGAAACTCTTGCAAGCAAAATCCACAAATTTGAACTGATTATGCATTCCGTGACCAGAACTAAGACAATGGTTGTGTTCTTTTAAATTGTCTCATTCTTATCCAGCCCTGAACAGTTGGCTCAAGTCAGATTTCACCCGACCCGTTTAATTTTCTCCTGTGCAGTCATGCATGAAAACTAATCCAGTGAAAATGTCACCAAAAGAAGCAGAAAGAGAAAAATGGCCATCTCTAGCCCTCACAGGTACCAATTTACTCCGGGGTGGGGTGAAGCAATTAGTGACAAAGTGCCTTGCCCAAGGGCACACGCACCATAATCCCAGGCTGGACTCGAACCCACAACCCGCAGAATTACATGCACACCATGAATTCAATGCCCCAGACCACGAGGCCATGGCACTCCACAATAACACATGCGTCTATATGAAAGCAGCTGATCCGCATCCCATAGACATGTGTTACTGCAGGTCGTAACCCAATAATATTGACAAGTATACTTAAGCTTTGAGACAGGACCCACCTTTGGATTGGTGCCAGGAATTAGTTGCATGGTGGCTACAAGGTTCCAGACCGTTCCTGCCATTCCATGAGCTGTCACCCCTCCCCATCTCCCATGGCCGTGTTATGATGCATACCAGACATTGGCTCATGTTGCTCACCAAACCGGCTGACTGGTGTCTGTAGGAAATAAGCAGCGGAATAAAGTTAGAGCTGAAGCATGATGGCATTTCAGCAGGTACATCTTGATGAGGTTTTGATTTCTCTATTTGATTTTCTAAATGATCGCTGTTCAGTCTTTGCTGGTCCCAGAGGGCCAGCCTACAGTCCTCTTTGTACCTCACGGATCGACTGTCACTTGTGAGCTGGGCAATGTTGTTGTATAGGATTACATTGTAACACCAATGAATGGGCTAAATCAATTGAATAGGACTGTATGTACTCTGGAACCAACTCTAATTGCCTTGTGTTGTTGTCAACTGTTTTCAAGTCTTGAACTCATGCTGATTGAGTGAGATGCTTACTTGTTTTTTTTTAAGCCATCCTCTCTTGACAGTGTTTTGATGGGGGAATTAGTTAGGCATCCTGTTAGCTGCTGTGCCTGGTGACGTCCTCTAAGTTGCTACTTGGGATCCAGTCACCACTGCTCCGGGGAAAAATTCAAAAGAAACAAGAACTTTATTAAAAATCTGCCATTTATATTTTTTGCTAATCCGCATGTCCTGTAAGCCCTTGTGATGGACGTGCGATGGACTTGCAATGACTTGCAATGGACTTGTGATGGACTCGTGATGGATTGCAGTGACTTGACATTACATTGACAATTTATGGCTGTTTAAAGTTTGCATTTATCGACATGTCAAAACAGTATACATTGTACCGACAAAACGGCCTTTAAAGTTTCGGGGTTTGTACAAGTCATCAAAATGAACATGCGAATATGTTTTTTTTTTTTAAAAAAAAACACTTTCATTCAACGATTTTTATATTTCTTTAAAACATCCTAACCGTACTAGACACGTCAAAGATTACAAATTTCAATAAATCTGGAAATCGAAATAAATAACCTCCTTTCCTTTTTTTTTTTAATTTTTGGAATTGTTTTCCACTGCTGCCTGCATGTGCCCACTTCTATCATTTTGCCAGAACTCCTCATATATATGTGAAGAAACTTCACGCCTTTCCCATCAAAAAAATGCCTACATTAACAATTTGTAAAACTCTCGGGGGGGGGGGGGCGGCAAAAGTTTGTACTTGCTGTCTGGATGCAGCCTCTGTCGTGCTCTCGATCCCCTTCAATTCTGTACACGATGACATACTCAAATCTGCCTTGTGGGTGTGCCGTCTTCAAGGGGTGTGTACCATTAACGTTGTGGCCAGAACAAGGCGGAATTCACCACCTGTTTTTACAGAAAAAAATAAATAAAAGAAATTAATAAACTCCCCTAGACTTATAAGTGCTGGTGGTGATGTAAATTCCACGCACAAATTTTGTAAATCAGTTTATTCTAATCCTGTCTAAAAAAGAGCCAAGAATTTGGGTCCTTACAAAATGACTGTGTGAAGGGAACATTTCAAAGTAATTCCAACTGATCATCAGAATAAATATCTTGTGAACACAATGCAACATTACTGACATTCAAAGCAAGAAATGCACATGTACATGTACAGGTATATAAGATTTCTCAAATATCTTTTAAAATAATTGAAATTAAATATTAGTCCAGATACTGACAATTAATTAAACCTAACCATCCTGAATCGTCCAAAATACTCCAGGTAGTTTTGGAGGATTTGGGAGGATTCAGGCTGGATGGCAAAAAAAGAATCCAGAATTCAGTTTAATTCGAGATCCAAAGAATTGCATAAGATGATAGCCACTCAGCTAAGACTTGAACAGAATGCTTGTTATGCACCGTACTAAATATTGAACACTTTTGTTGCTTTCAAGAAAAATAATAAGTTAATGATCCTATGTACAATGTACCTTTAAGCTGACATTGGAAAATATTACTTTTCAAAATAGGCCTATGCCTTTTAGTTTCTTTTAAAACATTTTTTTGGGTACTCTGTATAATATACAAGCTTTGTACAAAGTATTTGCATTTTTATCAGCGTAGCACTAATGTTGATGCTAAACATCAAAGTTTCTGCTAAAGATGAGCTACAATTAATACTTCTACTTATTTGGTTTCCTGTCTGAATTCACTGAATAAAGACTTGCATTGACTGTACGCATCTGATATTGATATTAGGTTTTATACATTTCCCATAAAAAAAGTTTTAAAACTTCTTCAAATGTGAAAGCTAGGTTGCAAATCATTTTAGCAAACGTTAAAATGTACTGTATTGACTTTCAGGAAGCTATATGGCTTCCGTTTCCTTTATGTCAGCCTTGAGCCTTGATCCTTGACATTTCCCGCTTTTCAAGAGTTAAATTCCACACCATTGCTTTACCTATTTGGTTGCCAGTTCAACAAACTTGAAAATAAAAAAAAGAGCTTCTTCACTACAGTTTGTTTTTTCAACAAAGAATTATATAATTTTTATGAGACTTTTCTAATTCTATTGTTGCAATTAAATACAGTGTATTCAAATGGACTTGTAAAACCTGGTTTGGAAATGAGTAGAAATAAACTCATTCATTTATTCAGAATAAGAATTAACTCACCACTCTTTGTAGTTCTTTGTAGTTGCTCTTTTCTTGAGCTAAAATTAAACACAAAAAAGATATGCCCGGAAATAACTGTATTGTAATACCACTTGGAACGCAAGTAGGTCCTGCTGGCCTATAACCATGTGAGTTGAAATGCGTACATGTGTCAATCATACCATAGTTGTGCAATGTGCCCAAGGTCATCCTTCATTATTGATCATGAGTGCCCCCAGATACCCCATTTCCCCAATACATCTTTATAGTCAGAGTGTGTTCAGCTCTCCTCCCCCAAACATTATCACAAAAGTGAGATTTCACAAGTTCAAACTTGAATCAAATCATTTTTTTTTTTCATTGTTTGGTACAAAGTTTTGGTATTTGTACAATGTCTTGGTCGCAGAGTTGGACTACGTCACTGCATACGCTGTGTAAAAATCTTGGAAAATGGTCACCCTAGCTCTTTTCATTTCCCCCTGCCCTTATGAAATGTGTTAGTCCAGACGTTGTTTACCTTTAAAAAATAATGGACTGGCCAAGAGCCACATCAACAAGGAAACAGGAAGTTGCATGGTCTCACTCTTCTCCAAGCAATGACCCTGCCAACACATCTTTTAAAGTTGTGCTTTATTCTTGCCTGGCAACTCTCCATTATTTCTTACAGGTATGTAGATTTTATATTTCATTTCTTATATTATAATTCACATTCATTGATTCCCTTCAGTTTACGCAATTGTATTGTTTGGAGTATAAGCCTACTGTTAATAATTGAGAA
The DNA here is from genome assembly GCA_029964075.1 of Patiria pectinifera. Lineage (NCBI taxonomy): Eukaryota > Metazoa > Echinodermata > Asteroidea > Valvatida > Asterinidae > Patiria > Patiria pectinifera. The sequence goes on from CM057150.1 coordinate 27,561,939, forward strand.
TAAGTTGTTTAGTCTTGAGACTTTCGTTTCTCTGAGTTTGTGAAGATGTTCCGCATTAATAGTATTAACCCTCCTATGCAAACATGCATTCGGTGCCAAGTAATTCTTTCAGTCAAATAAAACAAGTGACTGTTTCAACAATTCCCAGCTCACATAAAGCAGGTTTGACTGGCTGGGACTGTTTAAGTGACTTGATGCTTTGACTCCGGGTGGGTCATAAAACAGCTGTGACCATAGACCCGTGAACGTGGCGTTGTATACAACGCCACGTTGTTGTGTCATTTTGAACCTAGCGAAAATCGATCCGGCTACATAATTCCGTATGGGTGTTGAGTACTCACCTAGAAATCTAAATTTGCCCGTCCGATTGTTTAAGCTGTGTAATTTCGACGAAATTTGCCCATCAGTAAAGACCCATACGAACGTGTACAGAAATTTCATTTTTACACGACAAGTGACCCTAACAAATGACCCCGGACGAGTCGCTTGGACAGATTGACGGCTGTTTCATGTCGCAATCCCGAAAAAACAACCCCGCACCCGATTGGCTGTTCGGCTCATGACGTGTACGTGTGCGCTCACGCAAGTGGGCGCACGTGCGCCAGCGTGCGGTGCGGTGAGAGAGGAAAGGACTTGAAACTTGTCTAAAACGATGTCTCTTTTAGCTGTGACAGTAAACAGCCGCAGAATTATCCGAAGGACGGTACAATAAAACGCAATGCGCATGCGTCACTTGGGAGAAAATGGCAGCTAGCAGGACTTCATAAACCGGAAAATCGGGGCCAGAATTTTCCTCAAACTTCGTCAAATGCAAGTTTTGACGTGCAAACGGATTTCAAGACAGCTTCATATGTGAGTACTTATTACATGGGCAAAATAACATCCAGTGTGTGTTACGCAGGGAGTCAGAGGGGCAATTTCGCCAGGTTCAAAATGACACAACAACGTGGCGTAGTTTACAAGCCACGTTCACGGGTCTACTGTGACCACAACTTGCCTGTTTTGTCTGTTTAGTCACAGTGCTTGCTTGACATGATCTGACTGCTGGTCAGTACGGCTAGCCTTTTATGATATCTGACGAAGACCAAATGAATTATAAATATCGGAGCCGAAATGAATGGACAAGGGAGACACGATGTGCAGTATTGATACCTCGTGTGAGAGTGTGTAATTTAGTACATACCATTCAGGTCAAGGGTCATAAGCATATACTGCTCTAGAACACATGCAGTAGAAGATGACTATACTAATGCATTGCAATAATGTAAACATTACACCTTTGTTAAAGGTATAGCAGGGGAAGAGGAAGTGAAGATTGACTGTATGTGACTGTTTAAATAGCAAGAGGGTTATTAAAGATGCCATTCAGAATAACAGTCAGAATTTCAATTTCTAAATGTTGAATGATGTCCTATACACTTAAGAAAGTAATGTCTCAAATGAAGTGCATAGTTAAGCTCATTGCTGTGCCAGCTCTGGAGTTATGGCATTTCCAGGCTTCCAGCATGCAACTTTGCAGTTGAAACAATAAAGAAAGTTTGTACTTTGTACAATGTTTTCCAGTTTTGTATGACACTATAGAATACGTTTTTAACTAAAAAAGCAACAAATCACCTTATAGCTGGAAAGTTGCATGCCTGTATAGCTCTGTTTCTGCTGCTTGCATTTTGCTTTTTTATTTGCCATTCATAAATCCCTAAGACAGTTTACCCATTCCCATTTGTCGAGAGCTTGTCACGTGGCCGGTCTTAAAGGAATGATAAAGACATATGCATATGGCTGCGTGGCTGCAGTCTTAAACACTTTTCCAGTGTCACATGACATTTGGACTCCTATGAAATGTTCACAATCCTCACATAGGCATGTGCAACACTACCAGTGAGCCAGTATTTAGTCCTAAATTCACCAAAGCTGCATCTCTGTGTCATCGTGCAGAAGGCGCGATGTGCAAGCCATAAAAGGATTGTCTACGTCTTACTTGTGAGCTGGACACTCCATTATATAGCTAGAGGGGTGTTTCGAAGAAAAAAACTTTTACTTGTTTTGACTTTTGGTCCGAGAAATTTTGATATTTTGACCGAAATTTAAGATTGGGAATAAATGTGCTTGGTTGGTATTGAACACTATGTTCAAGACTGGTTGGATCGGTCTGGAATGCTTCGCCTTGGGTCAGTGGCCAAACCAGGAATTTTTCAGTGGGGGGGGCGCTGGGGGGGGGCTGGAATATTTCATGGGGGGGCGTCGTGTAGATCAATGATCAATCAATATTTTTTTTAGAAACTAAAAATGTCAGTGGGGGCGACTGGGGCGACAAAGTTTCATGGGGCTATCGCCCCCCACGCCCCCAGTTGAATCAAGGCAGTGTGTACTATACATGTTTGTACAATGTACCAGTATAATATATGCATTACGGGCTTCATGCGTACGATCAGATCGAGGTTTGCCGTGTGCAACCGATTGCACGCAAGTTGATAAAGCACGTAGTCACATCCTTGTATTCAAGGCCAGTAAGAGAGCAAGGGTTAAACAAAAAGTCTTCTTTTTTCATTGTTTGGTCTGACTTTTGGTCTCGGTATTTTAAATGCCTATAGAATGTGGTGCAAAGATCTTTGTATGAAGCCCGGGAAGGGACAGGGTGGATTTTTTTTTGGAGTTTGCTAATTCGTTCGCACGAATTGCTAATTCGTTCGGACGAATTACTATTTCGTTCCCACGAATTCCTATTTCGTTCGCACGAATTCCTAATTCGTTCGCACAAATTGCTATTTCGTTCGCACGAATTCCTAATTCGTTCGCACGAATTACTAATTCGTGGGAACGAATTAGTAATTCGTGGGAACGAATTAGGCCTTGTAGTTCGTGCGAACGAATTACTAATTCGTTCCCACGAATTAGTAATTCGTGCGAACGAATTAGTAATTCGTGCGAACGAATTACTAATTCGTGCGAACGAATTACTGGAGTTTGTTAATTCGTTCGCACGAATTAGTAATTCGTTCGCACGAATTAGTAATTCGTTCCCACGAATTGCTAATTCGTGCGAACGAATTAGTAATTCGTTCCCACGAATTAGTAATTCGTGCGAACGAATTAGTAATTCGTGCGAACGAATTAGCAAACTCCAAAAAAAAATTCCACCCTGTCCCTTCCCGGGCTTCATATCTTTGGAATATGAGGCATCAGATAAAATCATATGCAATGATCACCGTCAGACAAAGTCACTTACATGTACTGGCTGACAGTCAGGCATTCACTGGCTTGTTCATCAGGCTTTGGTTCAAAATGATTCAGTTGGGTTACACATACAGTTGGCTTGTAGGACTGCACTGGCTGGCAAACTGACTGACAGACTGACAGACAGGTAGTCATCAATAGTCAGAAGAGATGAAAGTCTGATGTTGGTCAACTGACATCTATTCAATTCTGAAAAACAACAATCAACCCCATCAAATTATCAAACACTTACGTTAAATGGACACCGTAACTAACGTTCAACTTACTTAAATTTTCTCCAAAACTGCAGGCAGCTTGATAATATCAAACATTACTTGACAATTAAGAACAGCCCATTGAGACAATTCTGTAGCCCGATATGATGCTTTGCATTTTTTTTTTACTCTCTTAAACATCACAGCATGCCAGTTTAACGTTAGTTACGGCGTCCACTCATTGTTAGTTGCGGTGTCCACTTATAACAACAAACCTAGTTCTCCTGAAGTTTTTTTTCGCAATTTGATTTGAATAAGGAATGGATACCTTGACAAGATAGCCCACAATTGCCTTGTTTGATACTTGCAGAAGAATGCACGAACTGTGGAGGGTGGACACCGTGTAATTACATTAACTGTCCAAACATTATAATCTGCCTTGCAGTGAAAATATTTGGCCTATCGTCTTTTCAATGTTGTTTGTCACTCTGTGGGATGCTTCTCCCAACAATACAAGAGAAAAGTAACAGCATGCAGTTTTCAGATTAATGTCCCACTTTTGGTTGCATGGGCGTCGCCAGGATTATTCCAGAGGGGGCAAAGCAGGCGCGGTTCTAGAACCAATATTTTGGGGGGGCTAGCATGGTGGATCAAGAATTTTTTCAGGGAGGCGTGCTGAAATGTAGACCGGTTATTTTTTCCAGACACTTAGGCCTCCGAAAATCAAAAGGGGGGGGGGGGGCCCATGCCATATTTTCAATGGGGAGCGCCAATAAAATCCTAAAATCATTCACACTATATTAACTAAAGCACCCTTGTCACGACTATTTCTTTAGGGGGTGACTGTTCGCATGTACATCACAATCCATGATGACATCCCTGATGACATCATTCTTATCGATGAAACTTAATTTACAGTTAGAGGGGAAGCAAGCTTCCCTTTGCTAATAATACTGATGACATCATTCTCATCGATGAAACTTATTACAGTTAGAGGAGAAGTATGAGTAAGCGTTTTGGTCAATTTTTATATCATAATAGATATATCAAAATGGTACACTTTTAAGTTACTTTATAAGAAATATCTCGAGGTTTTTACACTTAAAAAATGGTATTAGCGGTACTTGAAAAAATCTTGCTTGTGCGATAAACCCAACGCAAAGTTATAAAGCAGCATATCCTCTTTTTCACAGGTTGCGATGGGGGTCATCATCTGAAAATATTACAAGTGGAAAAAAGCATTTACACTCAATGTTTGATCAAAAACATCACACACACTAATGGGTGGCTAGACTTTTAGTGATTGTGTAGTATAGGTTGTTTTTTTAGAGAACAAAATCAATATGAAAACCTACATTATTGCCAGACTTTAATGTTAAAAACAATTTACCTTTTGGCTGGTGACTGCACGTTGAGCGTAGACGTCTGTACCGATCGACATATCATGTTGAAATGACGCTGAAATACTGAATTGCACAACAGACAGAAATAGGCCTACTGAATTGCGAAAGATTTTTCTGGAAATTTCTAAAGCTAAATTTAGTGACAGGCTATTCAACCCGAGTACAATAGGCTGTTCACGGTCGGTTACCTTGCATATTTCAGTGCACAGTCATGATCGAACTAGAACGGGGTCGCAAGTCTTTTGTGTGATGTGACTGTGTCATGTATGGAGCGCCGATGGTATGGGTAGTATAAAATGAGCAAAAAGGTATGAAGCGCCAAAATGTCAATATCTCTCTCACAAGCCGGTGAGTCTGATTGCTTATAAATCCAAAAGTCTGACCTCTTAAAAAATTAAAAAAATTATATTGATATATATAAATGATGGATATGATTAGACCAATCGTTAAGGGATTTTCTAGATGGAATAAAGCCACGCTGCGCGATTACGTCCAGCGATATAATGTACCGTACAATCAAAATGTTGCTCTTACGCGTAAAGTCTACATCAACGGGATAAAAATACGAAGCTCACTTTACAAACTTGACGAAAAAGAAGCTACATGAGCTAAAACAGATTGTAGACAATCATGAAATAGAATATAAGCCGTCTGGATATAAGGGTCGAGTGTTGAAAAGATTTAATCTCGGCGATTCAAAACTCTAGGCAACCCGAAGATTTTCAAGAGGCTGAGTTCAGAGCGACGAGAAGATTTAGAAACAACTTTAGAAACTGGGAACTGATTCCTAGACTTTTTAACGACGATTTAGTCAAGTTTTTTGATACGCACAAAGATCAAATTGTAAATAAAATCAAGTCAGAATTGAGAGAGCTAAGAGGTTTAAAAATGGAGCTCACAATCAAAATAAAATACGAAAAAACCAAACCGGATGGTACGATCGAAACGATCGAAGCTATACATTTTACCGATCAGAGAGTCGTTTTAAATCAAAGTCAAATAAAACAGGTTTTAAAAGAAGACATCGACCAGCTATTTAAAAAGGATGAAAGGTATACGAATCAAGGATCGGGTTGGGTTTTAAAAAAGATAATGGCGTTGTATATCAACATCAACAGGTTTAACCCCGTGAGGGGTAGTTCTTATATTGACCTACCAAAATATATCAAACAGAAAACGGCGATGATTAACATTAAAAACAAAGACGACGAGTGTTTGAGATGGTGTTTGAGAGCCGCTCTTGGGTTGTATACGGATAAAGTAAAAAATAACATAAAAAACGATCCTAAATATAAAATTCATAAAGAAGAACCTGTTGTATACACCAAAGACGACGGACTCAAATTTAAAGGCGTAGACTTTCCAACACCGATCGACCAGATACCAAAGATAGAAAGACAAAATAATTTAACGATAAACGTATACGGTTATGAGGGGCAAATATATCCGTTATACGTGTCTAAAAACTATAAACCAGAGTCACGACCTATCGATCTGTTTTTGTTTTCTGAGGGCGACAAGCATCACTACTGCTGGATAAATAATTTTTCGAGATTGATTCACAACGTTACAAAACATAAAAGTAAGAAATATTTTTGTCGAAGGTGTCTGTGTCATTATAGAACGCAAGTAAAATTAGATAGACACATGACCGATTGTAACGGTATAGATACACATCCGTCAAAGATTGTATTTCCTACCGCTAAGCGAAAATATGTAAATAACGAGTGGATAGTCGACGAAAACGATGTGCCAATATTAGAATTTAAAAACTACAGGTTTAAACAAAAAGCACCGTTTGTAGTTTACGCCGACTTTGAATCGATATTAGAAAAAAACTCGGATGATAAAAAGGACAACACGCAAAAGACAAACATTCACAAAGCAAGCGGTTATTCGCTAGTTGTCATCCGATGCGACGGCACCAATGTGTATCAAGAGACTTATAGAGGTAAAGATGCCGCATCAAAGTTTGTAAATAAAATGTTAAAAATACAGAGCGACATAAATTGCATATTTAAAAAAACCCAACCCATGAAATTTAACGAGCGAGCTAAAGAACATCATGATAAAACAAACACGTGTTGGATTTGCGAGAAACCAATTTATCCCAATTACTCAAGCAACTGTCAGTGTCAGAAACCCAAAAAACCAAAAACAGAAAAACAAATAAAAGAACATCAGTACGAAAACAAAAATGGATTTACCGAGTCTAAATGTCTCGAATGCAAAAAGAAAATCAACAAATTTAGAAAGGTGAGAGATCACTGCCACGTTACGGGTAGATATAGAGGTGCCGCGCACGCCTACTGCAATCTAAAATTACAAGTTAAACCAGGTTTTACCCCCATACCGGTCGTCTTTCACAATCTGCAAAATTACGACGCTCACTTGATCATGCAGAGTATTTCAGAGTACGATGACGAGAAGGAAATACAAGTTATCGCTAGAAATTCGGAAAAGTATATTTCGTTTTCGATCGGAAATATGCGATTTATAGACTCGTTTAATTTTATGGCGTCTTCGTTGGATAGATTATCTAAAGCTTGTCCGAGAGAGTCGTTTAAACTACTCAGAGAACATTTTCATCGTCAAAACATTGACTCGTTGTTACAAAAAGGAGTTTATCCGTATGAATACATGGACTCGTATGACAGATTTCAAGAGACAAGCCTACCCCCTATCGAACAATTTTACAGCAGCCTAAAAGACGAAAATATATCGCGAGAGGACTACGACAGAGCTAAACTGACGTGGAACGAGTTTAAAGTTAAAAACATGGGGGAATATCACGATTTGTACGTCACTACCGATACGTTATTACTGGCTTGCGTATTTGAAAACTTTAGGCAAACGTGTATTACAAACTACGCGTTAGATCCTGCTAATTACTACACAGCACCAGGATTGTCGTGGGATGCCTTGTTAAAACACTCGGAAGTTAAACTCGAACTATTGCAAGACGTAGACAAACATTTATTTTTTGAAAAGGCAAAAAGAGGTGGTATCTCGAGCGTGGGTGGTATGAGATACTACAAAGCCAACAACAAATACCTACCCGACCATAATCCAAACGAGCCGTCGAGTTACATCACCTACCTCGATGCAAACAATCTGTACGGCTGGGCTATGAGTCAATACCTGCCGTACAAAGACTTTAAATGGGCGTCTACAAAAACGTTTACCGAGTCCAAGATATTATCTCTCAGGAAAACGTCAAACACCGGTTACTGCTTCGAAGTAGACCTCGATTACCCGGACAATCTCCACGAACTGCACAACGATTACCCCCTAGCGCCAGAAAACATCGTCATACCAAAAGAATGGATGTCTGATTATCAAAACGAGTTATTGGATACCGAACCTAGTAGCAACGTGCAAAAATTAACGTGTACCCTTAATCCTAAACAAAAATATGTTTTGCACTACGTCACGTTGCAGTTGTATCTCAAACTCGGCTTGAAACTTAAAAAGGTGCATCGAGTGCTGCAATTTAAACAAGCGCCTTGGATGGCATCTTACATCGACAAAAACACGCAACTCCGAACAAAAGCGACCTCTGATTTTGAGAAAGACTTTTTTAAACTGATGAACAACAGCGTGTTTGGTAAGACGATGGAAAACGTCAGAAACCGAATTGACGGTTACCTACTCAGAGACAGTAACGATGACGATCGAGATAAATACCAAAAAATTATACAGAAACCGAGCTACAAAACGACGACGTCATTTTCAGAATGCAAGTTGTCATTTGTCGAAAAGTACAAGACTAAAACCGTGTTAAACAAACCAATTTATTGCGGAGTGAGTATCTTGGATCTATCTAAGACGCTGATGTACGATTTTTATTACAACCATTTGAAAGACAAGTACAAAGAGAAAATCAGGTTGATGTACACAGATACTGACAGTTTGGTACTCGTGGTGCACACGGACGACGTATACAAAGATATGCAGCAAAACGGACAACAATACGACCTTTCAAATTATCCGACGGATCATCCTTTGTACGATCCAACCAATAAGAAAGTGATCGGTAAATTTAAAGACGAGTTTGGAGGTAAAATAATCAAAGAAGTCGTTTGTATAAGACCTAAAATGTACTCGATTTTAACCGCTGACATCAACTTGAAAAAAGCCAAGGGAGTCACAAAATCGGTCACCTCTAAGAAATTAAAACACCGACACTATTACGACTGCATCTTAAACAAGAAATCTCATTACGAAACCATGACTCACATTAGATCGGAAAATCACATCCTTTACACCGTATCTCAAAATAAACTATCGTTGAGTCCGTTGGACACAAAGAGGTACATTTTACCGGATGGAATACACACGCTCGCTTATGGTCACCGTAATCTAGATATTAATTAGGCGGTAATTGCGTGTCCTCGGGTACGACTTGAAGCTCTTGTCTCACAAAACTCCTTTTTGGGCCGTCTTGCAGGTAATAAAGAGTAGGACCCGTCGTGACTTTTTTACCTTCAATCATTTTAAATTGACTCGTTCTTTTTTCCACGTTGAAGATGTCTACGCTCCAAATGGGATCCGTTGCTCTTCTAGAAGTTCCACCCTCTTGCTCGCCCGGGTAATATAAATATCTAACCATAGCGTCTTGCGGTAATTGTTGCTCTTTTGTTTTAACGGGGTTAGCCGGCGATTGCCGGACCTGTTTTAGTTTAACCGCCTCTGACGGTGCTTTAGCTATTAATCTCGTCGTTTCATCGTTTATAGCTTTGATCACGCTGGGTAATCGCTCGACCCATTGCGTGTTTCTACTCTCGGGATTTAACATTTCTTGAGCGTACTGATGACCAAACAGTCTCTCGGCTAGCGTTCGATTAAATCTTTCTACGATACCCTGCGATCGGTGGTTTCCGGGTTCGCCTACGATAATCTCGACGTTTTTTGAGGCCATCCATTTTTTAAATGCTCCTTTAAATTCGGTACCGGCATCTACTCTCAACGTTTTAGGGTAACTCAAAGGCGACCTCGCGTAAATCTTGACGATAGCATCTCGCGTGGAATCTGCCGTTTTAGAAACCAAAGGTTCTGCTTCGTGGTATCGACTCGCAACGTCGACAACCGTCAAAGCGTATTTATAAGTCTTGCGTTTTACTTTATCCCAGGGTAGGTATAGCACATCCATTTGGTGAAAGTCGTTTGGTGTTTCAAACTCTCGCGATGTACTCGTAGGCCTGGGTACATACGCAGGACCCGGTAGATAAATTTGCCATATCGCTTGTTTGTTAAGCCAATCTCTGATTACCTTTTTATCGATTTTTGTTTTATCGTGTAAATGGTCGACGGCACTTTCACCTCTCCAATAACCGCTCGGGCTATAATACAGTTTAGATAATGTTTGCATATTATTTAATATAAAAGACGTTTATAATAATATGGCTAGCGTTGCAATGATGTTAGGAGGCGCGATCGTCAACGCCTTAGCTTTTACTGGTTCAAACTTTTTATTTTCAAATCTGAAACAGAGTGACGAGGAGCGTAAGAGACACGATTTAGCGATAGAACAACTCTCAGCCGCCAAAGATAAGTGGCAACGAGAACGAACGAAATATCTAGATTTTCTAAACGATCGTATCAGAAAACAAAATGCTTCTAAAGAAACATTTTCTAACGTAGACCGAGCGTTGCGTTACTATAACGAGGTGAGTGGTCAATCTACCGAACTACCCGTAGGACTGCAACGCGAACCCAAACTCGAAGATTTTTACGAACCTAGCGACCAACAAATAGAAAGAGAACTGGCGTTTATCGCGGGAGGAACGCTATTGGTGGGCTTCTTGGCTTACAAATACCTTTAAATTTAAAACTCGTATAAATAAAATGAATGCGTATGGAACAAAGCTCAATCCCAGCAGACTATTAAAAATACCCAGATCTATCAAGGGTGAGAGAAAAGAGGTGGTCATTACCCACAATCCCAGTAGTATATCGGCGGGGCAAACGCTGAGGGTCAAGTTTCCTCAATTGGGTGTAGACGACGTGATCGTACCCGGCACTTGTAAACTAGCTTTCAATTTAGAACTCGAAGGTGGAAGCGACAACAATAGAACCATTTTTGGTAATTTAGCCAGAAATTTAGTCAGCGAAATCAGCGTCAGGCTTCAAGGTCACGAAATTGTGAGTTATCGTCACGCCGACGTGTATCACAACTTTAAAGACAATTGGATCAACAGCTCGACGACTCGAAACATGGCGTACTCAGGCATAGAAAAAGAAAACGTGTCTAAACTAAGAACTGGGGCTGAAGATGCTAACGCGGGCGCCAACAACGGTAAGGATCAAGCTATCGCGGATGCCTATGGTAACAGATATTGTATTCCCCTAGACATTGACATACTGACTTCGCATCACCCTTTTTACCCCAGCGGTTTAAAACAACCTCTGACGTACGAGATAAAGTTTAACGATCACGAAAAAGTAGTCAACAGTTCAGATACGGCGGCGATGTATTCTATCTCAGACTTGTCTCTCGAATACGAAGTGGTGACCAACAGAGACCTAGCTATCACCATCAGGAATAAACACAAGGGGTTTAGAAGTTAGAAGTTAGATCCGTCAACAAATCGGACACGCTTTGGAACGTCAGCGTCAATCAACCCATCAGGAGTCTCAAGGGTATTTTGTTTTTGTTTAAAGATCCCGCGGTCAAGAATCCGCAGCGATTTTACAATCCAAAAATAACCAAAACATCGGTGACCGTAGAAGGTAAACCCAATCAACTCTACAGTCAAGGCATGTTTCAGTATCAACACTGGAATGAAATCAACAAGTTCTTTGGAGACAGCGATACCGAAAGCGGGCGCGGAGTAGCTAAAGACTTAAATTTGACGGGTTTTGACCTTGGAGACTACCTTAAAGACAAGTACGGTCTGTGGCTCGATTTTAGAAGTAACGACGACAATTCCGCTCACGGATCCGGTAGGAAACTCGGAGACGGAGGAGGCATCAACATTCAATTTAACAGAGAAGCCGAAGGTCAAGGTGACCTCACGATGTACGTATTTTTAGTCATGGATGCTCAATTGAACTTGGAAGACGGGAATTTTAAATCTCTGTTAAGTTAAAATGACACAACCGCATTGCGCTTTAATCGTCGGCAAAACAAATTCGGGCAAAACCAAATGGATTTTGGATCTGTTAGAGTCAGATTATAAAAACACATTTGAGGCGATAGTCATCATTTGCCCTACCATATTTAAAAACAAAACGTACATCGAAAGAAAGTGGATTCAAGCAGATCCCGAGGTATACCTCTGCGATCCGGAATTGTACAAGATGACGCTCAACGAAGCGATCGATTTTTACAGGAAAGTATTTGAAGGTGTTGCCACGTTGTTTATCGTGGACGATTGCTCTTCGGATCAAGAGATTAAATATCGTAAAAAGACGTGCGCGCTAAGCAAGATGGCATTTAGCGGAAGACACGTAAATCACAGCTGTTGGTTACTGACCCAAAAGTACAACAGCGTTTTAAAAGATTATAGAGAAAACACGGCTTGGTTGGCATTATTTTACTGCAAAGATAAAACATCGTTTGATCAAGCGTTAGACGAAAACGACGTCGTACCCATTAAAGAACGAGATTATATAAAACGACGTTTGAGAGATGTGAAATATAGTAAATTGGTCGTATACACCGAACCTCCAGTTAGTTACGAGCTACTTGATAGCTAGGTGAGTAACAATTAATAGCTAGTTGAGTAACAATTAATAGCTAGGTGAGTAACAATTAATAGCTAGGTGAGTAACAATTAATAGCTAGGTGAGTAACAATTAATAGCTAGGTGAGTAACAATTAATAGCTAGTTGAGTAGCAACCTATTCAACAAACTACACATGTATTACAATTTGTTAATCAACAAACGTCAACAAAATGTATTTTGCTGTTAGTAAATGATAGCAATATTCGAGTATTTGCAGTTTTTGGCTATTATCATCATATCACTTAATTTATCGCTTTACACCTACGAATACCTTTGCTTTTGTAACAAGGTTGCAAAAGCTACAACAAAATTAAATTCGTTTCTAATTAAATGGAGGACCTAAAACTGACTTTAACGAACGAACAAGATCACAACGCAGAACATAAAGATCGTTTGTGCGGTGTCGTAGCAGCCGGAAACTCTAAAAAGTACTTGGGAAAGGAATACACCGTTAAACATATCGAAGCTCTTGACAGTAAAGAACTCGACAAGCTGTATCATCTGTACGAAACTAAATTTGGAAATGAAATTGTTAAAACCGTTGGTAAATACACTTTAAGTCTATTTTCGAGAGTGTTAGCTGTTGTTACACCCGTACAAGTTTTAGGATATAACGTCACTATAGATTCTGAAGAAGAACTCACCAACGACTTGAGTTCTGATCCTATTATAAGCGCGAGTATGGCTGGTATGTTGAGCGACGTTTGTTACAAGTACGGAACTTTAATATCACCCCTAGTTGCTACGATTATCACAACAAAACATTTGAAATTTAATAAACCTAATATAATAAATGGAAGATCAGAAAGCAGCGACAGCAACGCCTGCAGCTCAACCAGCAGAGACAGAGACACCCCCATCGATAAAAACAACGTCGTCACCGACGGTAACGAGAGTGACCAAGACTAAAAATCCTAAACGAATTCAGCAGGGTAAAGCTTTAGCCGAGCACAATAGACAGATGAAATTAAAATTAGCAAAAATGGACGTAACATCGGTCGATAATACGAGCTCACCAGACTACAACTCTTGGGCGATGTGGGGGGCTATAGCGTCTATAATAGGGGTGGGGCTGCTGGTACTAAAAAGTAAGGCAACTGCGCCGGTGATACAGCCAGTGCCGGTAGTCACGCAACCCACTTCACCCAGCTCCCCCAAAACGCTAGACATGGAATAAACCAGCAATTTAAAAATTGTTATATTAAAAACGATGAGTAACTTTGACACCAACGGAATAGCAAATACGATTTATCACGGAGCCGTCATATCGGGTCTTTCGATGGGATACGCCATGGTAGGAGCTAAACTACTCAAAATGAAAGCGCCAGATTTAAGCAAACTAAGCGTAGAAGATGCGGCTAAATTGACAGGCATTATAAGTGGAGCTCTGGCCACGCAAAATTGGTTGGTGACCCAGGGTATACTACCGGGCAGTATAATGAAAACGGCATAATTTAAATAGGTTTATTAAATAAATGGCTGAGGGAGGATTTGACTTTGACCCCGTTGATGATTACGATTACGATGGCGATGATGATGTAGCAGAGACCAATTTGGACGACAACTTTGATACTCCTGTACCACCAATCCTCACTACCGACATAGATGACGTTTTAGATCAAGGAAGAAGCATGGTCACTAATGGTCGCGTTGATGAGTTTTACGATACTTATAACATATACAATAAACCAATCTCTCCGAGATACGAAAAATTTATTCTCAACACAGAAGGTTTATTTTATGACACTGGCAAAGGCTTACTAAGGTTAACGGATCAAAGAAAACCAGACAGATTCTTGACTCTGAGGACTATAGAGTTAAATGTAAGAAAGATGGGTTTAAACGGTAGAGATTTTATTAGAAAGGAATTAGGTTTTACGCATTACGAACGTAAGACACTCAGTGACGATCAAAGTCAACAACTGCAATCGATACAACCCGAGAGTATCCCCATGACAGAACTACCCAGAGTCACCGATGAGGTTATCGAGATTATAGACGATTTAGAACAAGACACCGGCGCTCAAACAGAAGGATTGAATTACAGAGAACTCCAGGGTTTAGACAAAACTCTTCAGACGTTGAGAGGTAACTTAGAACTTAATTTAGCGCGTCTCACAGAACTTGACCGAGAGATTGCAGCCACGAGACAGGAACTCGACGAATCTTACAGCGAGGAGGGTCGACGAGAGTTAAACGATAAATTGAGCGACTTGAACGTTGAAAGATCTGCCAGATTAGAAGCCGCAAAAGCCAACGAACGAGGGCTCAAAAGTCAGATCGCTAGAATCAAAGAAACGATTAATAAAATATTAGGCGACGACACGACTCTGGCGGAAAAGATTAGAACTCTGTTTAGAGAACAAGGTGTGACCATAGTGAGTATTTTAGCTGCTTTTAGTTTAGCCATCAGCACGATAGTGAGTAGCATCGTCGCTAGCGTGAGAGGTGCGGGTGCCCCACCCGCGCCAACACCTGCACCAACACCAACACCAGCACCAAAAGACGGTATCAAAGAGTGGATTTCAAAACAACTCGCTAATTTTGCATCTGCTCTTCAAAAACTGGGAGTGAGCGCGTTGGGTGCTCTGCCGGGTATCATAGGCAGCGTACTCAGTTGGATATTTAACGCGCTGAGTAAGTCCGTATCGTGGTTGGCCGAACACGTGTGGGCTTTGTTTTTGGGTGTGGGAGCCTTGGTGTTTGCGTACCTGCAAAAACGATGGTAGTAATAGTTGTAATCAAGTTTAAACAAAAAAAATAAGCCTTACCAGCGCAAAGTTGGTAAGGCTTATTTTTTTTGTCTTGTGAGATTAGAGTGTGACTTATCGCATTGCCTCGTAAGCTAAAATACCCATGCCAACGATAGCAAATATTCCTACCGTCAACGATAATTTTTCGTCTTGGTGAGTTTGTAGTTTCGTGGGCTCCTTTGTTAAAACTGTAGGTGCTGGTGTTGGTGAGGGTGTTGGTGCTGGTGCTGGTGTAGGTGATACAACATCGTTCGTCATAGGCTTTAGGGGTGTTGGTGGCGCGACGTCATCGGTGTCATCAAAAGAGTCGTCCGGTTGAGGTTGTGAGTTTAAATCTGGCACCAAACCAGTGTTCATACTCTGGGTAGCGATTTGAAGATTGTTGTTATAGCCGTCGTGCGTTCCAACCCTCAAGTTCATATCCGATGGAATTAAATACAACCCCGGTTTCACGACAAAATTTAAAGGCGTTCTGGCATACTGCAAAGAGTCTTGAAATTGATCGATACTCGTTTCCATGTCGTCTGCTGCATTGATGATATCTTCAACGATGACGTTAAATTGTCTCTGAGCGTCTAATCCGGTTCCCGGTGATAATACGCTCGTTTTTGTTTGAGCCTGCGCACCGAGTAAAGCGTACACGTAAGATCTAATTGATTCGTTGATCTTTATGATTCCCGCGGAGGTAAACGAACTCGTGTTGGGTATAAAATCTAACCAAGCCTTTTGTACCGATTCATTTTGTTCGATGTAAATAACCGTCCAAGGAACGTAAAGGCTTCCACTCTTTTTGGGACTGTCTAGACCGTGGTAGCCGCCGTAAAGAACGTTGGGTTTGTTGGGTAGTGCTTTATCATATTCACCAACCGCCACAAACTTGCCTTTATTAAAGATATATGAGGTACCTAAACCGTTAGATTTTGTGTCTCTCGTCTGTTTAAAAGACTTGTTTTGATCTATGCCAAACAACAAACAGGTATCGGTAAATGCTCTGTGATTATAACTGTTGTCTAGAGCGTTAAATGCGTCATCTCCCGGTAAAGGAGCGGCAATGTCGTACAGGATCTTTCTAACCGTAAAATATAAATGAAAGTTAAAGATGGCCCAAACGTAACGGTTGCTCGCGTTTAAAAGATCGAATCCAATACCGCAGCCCATAGTAGCGCAGTAGATTGCAAAATTTAACTGATTTTGATAAAACGACATGGGGTGTGATTTCCAACGATCTACATCCTCGTCCGTCTCAACGTGAGGCAATTTGTAGTCCGAGGTTAAGTCGGGAAACATGGTTAAAAACCCGTTGGTATTATTAACTATGACCTCCAGTTCACTGGGTTTAGTGCTGTTTAAAAACTTTGCTTGGGGTGCAGCTTGATGTTTTAGCTCGTTTGCCTTGGCTACATTTTGATTTACTTGTCTCGTTACCTGATCGGCTATCGATTGTATCTGCTTTTTTAACGACTTAAAATCACTCATTATTTTAGTTTCAGTTTTAATATAAAAAGACTTTAAAATAAATGCATTCGTTTCACTTGTTTCAAAATGAGCAGACGTTTAAATTAGAAGACGTCGTAGATAATTTAAACGGTCAAAAATCTATACGCGTAAAAAGGGTGTTGTTTAACGCCGGATATTTTAATATTTCCAGCGCCACAGAGATTGATTGGTATACGAATATAGACGGGAGACCAGCTGAAAGACCTGATGATGATAGAAGATACGAACGGGTTGACTCAGATATAGCAGTAAGAACAGATAGAGATTTTATTGAATCGTTGATACCCGAGTACCCCTACGACTTTTTAATTAACGACGAAAATACTTTTAATAGAGTTATAAACGATCTTATAGAAGCGTACGAAGAAGATAGACTAGACTCTGCTTTAGAATCGATCAAAAGAAATAGAACAAATAATTGAAAGACAAAGAAATTTACACAATAAAAGTCAAGAAAGACCACTAACCGACGTACAACGCAATACGATTATATTTTTAATAACAACTTCATTCGAAAGAAAAGGCTTCATCAATGAAGGTAAAAAGATAGCGCTAGAATATATCGAAGGTATAATAAGCAAACCTAGGGTTAGACTAATTAGACAAGCTGGGATAACAATACGGGGAAGTCTTATTGTGTCTGGTGATAATTTAGATTTTATTTCTCCGAGTCTTTTAGCGCCGTTACCAGCTGGAGTCACCGGTTCGGTCACCATACCACCGGGGTGGTACGACGTCGATTGGTTCGATTTCATTTTGAATTATATACCCGGGGTAAGTTTTCGAATATTTAGAGAATCTAAAAAGGTGACGTTGGTAGTAACCGACGTAAATCTCAAATTGCGCTTGAACAGAGAAGTATCTCGATTACTCAATTTACCCAAAGGAAGACTGATACCCAAAGTGGTGTATACGGGGTCTTACGACGTTAATCCGTTTAAATTTTTGTTTATTCGCTGCCCGCAATTAAGTACGAGTGAAAACTTTTTAGATGGTCGTCCTTCTGACATCTTAAAAATCGTACCCGTGGCTACGCGCAAACCCGAGCCTGATAGAGTCAAAGATTTCAAAAAACTTAAAAACGGTATAATCGACAAACTGACATTTTCTATCACAGGTGAAAGGGGAAAGATCATCAACAACAAGGGTGTGAGTATAATGATAGAGTTGGAGATCTTTTAATTTTAAAATCTTTTTATATTAAAAACATGAGTAATAATGTATTATACCCCGATATTTCTGGAGATGTACTACGATTAAATAGTAACGAAGAAACAATTTCTGGAGATGTACTCCAATTACGTAGTAACGAAGAAACAAAAGTGTTCAGACTTAAAAAGATTGAAGAGATTCGATCTTTAATCTTGAAAGAGAGAGACCACCGTGAGCGCACTTATAAAAAATAAAGAGAATGATCGACACTATTCATTACGTAGAGATAGGATTAGAAGGATTGGGGCTATAGCGGGGGCTGTCAGTATTCCCGCTCTCTTGGGTGTTATATCAGCCCCCGTTGGATTGGTGCTAGAAGGAACGTTTATAGGCGCTTTTGGTGTAGATATTCTGCTTAGAATCACGTCTAAGCGATTATCCGCCAAGCTGAAAAAGCACGACCAGATTAAAATATTAGCAGACTCCAAACTTAACACGATTGAAGAATACGTATCTCAAGCCATCAACGACGGAGATATATCGCACGAAGAGTTCTTATTGATTACGAGAGAGCTCGCAAAATTTAACGAGCTTAAGCAAAAAATTAGAACAAAGACCAGCACAAAGCTTCAAAAAATTAAAAACGATACAGACTTTGAAAAAGAAGTTAAAAAACGGGTAGACGAACGGCTGGCAAAAGAAAAAAAATCTCTTATCGAAAAACTTACAAGTTCAAATTCTCGGTAAATAAACATTATGAAAGCGATCCACCGAGTTATACCTCTATTTCACCTCTTAGGGTTATACCCTCGGCCCCGCCTTTATTGTAGTGGTCATCGTATCTTTTTAGTGCCTTATTAAATTGATTTTGAGTCACTTTAAATACATCTCTAACTCGTTCTTTGTTCCATCCAACGACGTGATGGTAACACGCCGCTATTAACGACCGTTTAACACAACCATTTCCCCTCAATGTTTTGTAATTAACGAGCTCGTTATATTTATTGATTGTTTCTTGGACATCTTCTGAGTCTTGCTCTGGACAAACAGAAAAAATAAGTTTCTCCACAGTTTTTCTTTTGTTTCCTTTTAAAGTTGACCAATTGATACGATCTTCTTGCGCATTTTCTGCCGAAAAATCAAAGTAACGTGAAACTATTTCACCGCACGTTTCACAAACTAAAAAACCATTCTCGATGATTATATGATGATCGCACTGATCTGTTTTATTAGATAGCTCGAGGTTCATTTATTAAAAATGATTATTTGTTTAAATAAAGTTTTTAAAATAGACAGAGGGAGATGCCTAGACAGAGGGAGATATGGGGTTTGTCGCCGTACCCCCCACTTATAATATAACAACTCGGAGAGAAAAAAGATATATTTGGGGAGCTAGAGGGGAAGATATATTTGGGGAGCTAGACAGATATATTGGGGGAGGGATCTATTTGGGGGCGGGGATCATTGGAAAGGGATGGGTACAATGGGAGGGGCAGAGACGGGGGAGGGGGTAAAGTCTGGTACCCTGGCTTCTCCCCATTGGCCCTGTACTACCCCCAGACCTATGGCAATGTCTGGAATCCCCCACTAATACCTACTAATCGTGTACAAATCTCCCATAGAGAACTTTCCCCATGCCTTTGTACACGTATGCATTATTCATAACTACCAGAATCCAATGCTCCCATTGGCTAAGACGCGCACCCAAAAGTCTATATAAAGCGCGCAGAAATGGCAGTTCTGGTCATTGTTGTACTGGGCTCTTCCCCAGTAGGTACTTGAGCCGAGCTCTGATGACCTACACAGAGCTCCCGCATAATGCATTAGATTGTTGATCTGGGCTCTGACCCCGACAGAGTTCCTGACATGTACACGTATATATAGTGCGCCCTCTATTGACCTGAGATGTAAATAATCCAGAATAAAGTACTAGTGTGTGTGTGTAAGATATTTGTATCTGACTCTTTATTTGATAATGTCTCTCACCCCAGAGAGACGTTACACTGGTGGCAAGCGCTGGGATACGAACTTACACACACCATCGCACTATATCATGACTTTTAATTAAGTCACTTCATGTACCCCTCCACTGAACGGATCTCCCAGCTTTAGACTCTGACTTTCTGCTTGTCAATATCAGCAGCCAACATGCCTGCCAAGCGAAAATCTCGCAGGTTACAGTCGTTGTATGATGATGATGACACCAACCTGTATTCAAGTCTACAGGCAGAGAGTGCAGAACTCCAAGAACTTAAAAAACAGTTCGAACTTTTCAAGCTTCGTTCAGTGGAGGCGGAGAAAGAGCTGAAACAACTCCGAGCAACTGCTGCATTACACAGCCCATCAACGGCTGAGCAGATAGATGCCAATGTTTCAGCGAAATCGCCCATGGACTCACAGCCAGTGATGTCCGCTCCCAGTACTGCCCCTTCCACCGTTCCAAAAGCTGACGCCCCTAAACCAACAGCAGCAGAGCAAGCAGAGCCCCGTCCTCTCCGAACCCAGCCGAGTCATAAGCTGGATGTTCCTCTCCCTCGCCAAGGAGAATTTGACGGCACGAAGTCATGGGAAGGCTTCGTCCGACCTCTGATGGGTCTCGCCGAGGCTTGCGGCTGGTCCGAGGAAGAAAAGCGCTTCCGACTTGTCAGCAGTCTACGTGGAAAGGCGGCCGAGTACGTGTACCAGCAACTGGATCCCGAAGCAATCAAGTCGTCCGACACCCTGGTGAAGGAGCTTGGTAAACGATTTGGCGAACGACAATTGCCAAATTACTACATCGCTCAGCTAGAAGCGAGGAGACATCAGCCGAAGGAGAAGCTGGCGGAGTTTGTAGCCGACATTCGCCGCCTCGTCTTTCGTGGCTACCCTACGGCAGATCCAGTTACCAGAGAGAGCATCGCCCTTCGCCATTTTCTGAAGGGCCTCCCCGACCAGCAGATGGCAGTTTCCGTTGGCATGACGAATCCCAAGTCCCTTGAGGAGGCAACAACGGCAGTGGAAAACTTCCTGAGCCTCCGTGACACCACAAGCTCGGGAAAATCACATCGTGTGAACACCGTGCAGACAGCATCTGAGGCTGATCCCGGGTTCGTCAACCAAAAGCAGTTTAAACAGTTCCAAGACAACCTCGACCGACGGTTAAACGAAATTGTCAAACTGATCAAAGATAAGCCCGCCAACAAGCAGAAATCCGCCAAGCCTGCTGAAGCCAAGAAACAGCAGATGGATGTTACTTGTTTCAAATGTGGCAAGCCCGGCCACTTTGCAAACAAGTGCCCCGACTTAGCGGCCAAGGAGGTCGTCGTCATACAGACGGAAAACTAACGCGGACCGTGCCGTCCGGCCTGGCACCGGTCCGTCCCAATGAACAGAACACTATCCGAATGGGTAGACAGCAATTTCAAGGCATGTCTGCATTTTTGCGAGTGCAGATATGCGACCAAGACAGCGAACTTTTAGTCGACACCGGAGCGGCGGTGACCATCATTTCTTCAGCACTTTTCAGCCAGATCCCTGCTGTAAAACGCCCTGAACTCAAACCCCCGTGCAAAAGCACAAAACTAGAAACTGCAAACAAGGAACTCATTGACATTGAAGGTGTTGCCACAATCGACATGATGATTGGTGAACAGCACTTCCAATGGGATGCATTTGTCGCCCCCATCAGCGATGAAGGAATCCTTGGCTATGACTTTCTATACCACTATGATTGCATATTGGAGGCACGCAACGGCATACGAATTGCCGGTAACTGGGTCCAGTGGACAATCCAAGGAGCCCCTCCCCGTGTAGTTAATATTGCACTGAAGCAGAACACTACAGTTCCAGCATGCAGCGAGTGGGTAGCAGAGGGTATAGCTGATCATCACAAACTGAGTTCCATGTATGCAGTCGTTGAACCTGCCAACCTTCGTCACAATGTTGTGGTTGGCAGCTCACTCATTGATCCCCGGCGAGAAGACATCGGCATCCCCGTCCGGCTTGTGAACACATCACCCGAGAACATTGAACTTCAAGCAGGTACAACGCTTGGATATCTGCATGAAGTTGATGCGGTTGAGCTCATAGCCGAGCAGGAAAACTGTGAAACCGATCACCTCTATCGAGTAACGCGTGTGTGCAGAGAGCATGCCCGCCCAACGTCATACGCAGTCAACCCAGTCAGTCCCGCCGTCCCCGACACCCCAAATCCTTCTGACAAGTGGTCAGAAAACCTGAAGAAACTGTACGAGAGGAGTTGTGAAAACCTGTCCCCACACCAGCAGAAAGCATTATGTGAACTTTTGGCTAGCCACGAGAACACTTTCGCCAAATCCGCGGAGGATTTGGGAAAAACGTCAATAGTGCAGCACACTATTGACACCGGCGACGCACGCCCCATACGACAGCCTCCCCGCCGTCCCCCCAAGGCATTTCAGGGCGAGGAGGAGAAAGTTCTCGAGAGCCAACTCAAGGCGGGTGTGATCCGCGAGTCAACATCCCCCTGGGCATCACCGATGGTTTTTGTCAGGAAAAAGGACGGCACAACTCGTCCGTGTGTCGACTATCGTAAGCTGAACGATGTTACGCGCCGTGACGCGCATCCCCTACCCCGTGTTGATGACTGCCTAGATTGCCTGAGTGGGGCAAAAATCTTCAGTACCCTCGATCTGCAGTCGGGCTACTGGCAGATTGAAGTGAAGAAGGAACACCGTCCCAAAACCGCGTTCGTAACCCGAAGTGGACTGTACGAGTACGTGACCATGCCGTTTGGGTTATGTAACGCACCCAGTACCTTTGAGCGCTGTATGGAGCTAGTACTCAAAGGTTTGCAATGGCGAACACTGCTGATATATCTAGACGATATCATCATCCTGTCATCAACATTTTCCGAGCATATTGAGCGTCTTGTTGAAGTCCTACACCGACTAGAGAACGCTGGACTGAAGCTGAAACCGAGCAAGTGTGAACTCTTCCAGACGGAAGTTCTGTTCCTCGGTCACATCATCACACCAGATGGTGTCAAACCAGACCCTAGTAAAGTTTCTGCTGTGCAGAACTGGCCCACCCCCAAGAACATAACTGAAGTACGCTCTTTCCTGGGACTATGTTCTTACTACCGTAAGTTCATAGCCCAATTCGCCACGATAGCCAGCCCCTTACATCGTCTGTTAGAGGCCGGACAGGCGTTTAAGTGGACTAATGACTGTCAAGCGGCTTTTGAGAAATTAAAGGCCGCCCTCACCGGCAACGAAGTCATGTCATACCCCAATGATGATGGGTTATTCATCATTGATACCGATGCTTCAGATAGTGGCATCGGTGCTACTCTATCGCAACTCCAGTGGTGTGATCGGACCCAGAGGGAGGAAGAACGGCCGATAGCATATGCTAGTCGGTCGATGACAAAGCCGCAGCGTCGCTACTGCACTACGAGGAGAGAACTCCTCGCAATCGTCACCTTCCTTCAGTACTTCCGACACTACCTACTGGGCAAACAGTTCCTCATCAGAACTGACCACAGCGCTCTTCGATGGGTCATGTCTTTTCGTGAGCCTGTCGATCAGATGGCAAGATGGCTTCAAATCTTGTCTCAGTTCGACTTCAAAATCGAACATCGACCAGGGAGGAAACATGGCAACGCAGATGCCCTCTCTAGGGTGCCATGTGACCCTGACGATTGTCCGTGCTACGACGGAACGACCATACTCGCTGAACTCCCCTGCGGCGGTTGCGAGAAGTGCAAAGCCAAAAGCGAGCTGTGGTCCGATTTTTCGAAAGTCGACGATGTGGTCCCCCTTTCGACCAGACGAGTAAACGCTACCTCCGCTGAAGTTCATTTCCCAAAGAGAACTTCAGCTGCTGACGATCAGCCCTCGAGCAATGACGTCAACCCTCAGGCCAAACCCGTATCCCCACGGACAGTCCTCGTACTGATGGCAACGTTGGTAACCCTCCTACTGGTTCCTGTGTGTAGCATTGGTAAACTTATTTGGCGCTCGTGCAGTGAGTTTACCTGCAGCGACTTTGACGATGGACAGTTCAAAGGTCGTTTTTCGCACACAGCCACGCCTACTGGAGAAACTCCCGGGCAAGCCAATTTGCCCACAGCCATTCGGGTAGTACGGCCGAACAACTGAACTAAACCTGCTAAAAAATCCTCTGATTCAGCTGGAAGAGAGTTGAACTGCAACGCGCCCTGCATCCCGCAAAAGGATGCCGATGCCGGTTCAAGTGCCGGGCAGCAACTTGCAGAACAATCGAGTCCAACTGGACAGCAAGACGACCACGATGGTGAGGTCACGAGTGATCGTGCCCCTTCTAGCGCCCCCGCCGGTCCCAGCGCTGGACGAGCCACATCTTGGGTCGGTGGCTACACGACAGAGGAAATAGCTAAACTACAGAGAGCAGATCCAGACCTGAGGATCATCATGGAGTTGATGACCAAATCACCTGAGAGACCAAGCAGAGACCAGATAGCACGCGAAAGTCCCGCCACTAGGAACTTGTGGTTGCTATGGCAACAGCTGGTGCTAAAAGACGGTGTTCTTTTTAAAAGATGGGTGACTCCTGACCAGACCCAATCTTACCTGCAACTTGTGATTCCTCAAGAACTGCAGAGTGCCGTTCTTCAAGCTGCACACGACGCCGTCACCTCTGCTCACCTCGGGGTGAAGAAAACTGCTCAGAAGATCAAATGCCAGTTCTACTGGTATAGGCTTAAGGAAACAGTTCGTGACTGGGTCCGCAAGTGTGCTAAGTGTGGTGCCCGCAAAAGGCCACACACAACCCCCAGAGCACACCTCGAGGATTATCGAGTCGGCGCACCGATGGACAGACTAGTCACGGATATCCTTGGTCCATTCCCTATCAGTGACAATGGGAACAAATACATCCTTTTAGTCGGTGACCAATTCACAAAGTGGATGGAAGCTTATCCGATTCCCGACCAAAAGGCAGAGACGGTGGCTCATAAAATCGTCTACGAATATATTTCCCGTTTTGGCCCACCCCTTGACATTCACTCCGACCAAGGCCGAACTTATGAGTCTCATCTCATGCAACAAGTTTGTAAGCTGTTGGAGATCCACAAGACTCGAACTTCCCCATACCATCCATCCGCCAATGGACAGGCGGAGAGATTCAATCAAGTTCTGGTTGACATGATCGCAGTGTATGTTGACAGTGACCAACGCAATTGGGACATCCACCTCCCACTTCTAACTTCAGCGTACAGAAGTTGCCAGCATGAATCTACAGGTTACTCGCCTAATATGCTTATGTTAGGTAGAGAAACCCATCTACCAATTGCGCTTGTACTCGGTGGCCCCAACACAGAGGACCAACCTCCAGATGAATGCGAGTATGTTGCATCCGTGAGGAAACGGATGGAAACCGTCCATCATCTGGTTCGTCAACATCTTGGTAAATCCGCTGAAAGACAGAGGAAAGACCACGATCCCCGAGTTTCCCAAAGAAACTATCAAATTGGTGACTTGGTGTACATGCGAGACATCACAAAAACCCCTGGGTTATCTCCCAAGCTAAAACGAGCTAAATGGGCAGGCCCCTGCGTCATTCTCAGAACATTGAGTGATCTTCTGTTTGAAGTCCGGTTCAAGCAACGGGGAAGAACAAAAATTCTTCACCATGACCGACTTAAGCAGTATCTCAGTGACGAGGTCCCAAAATGGATGCTGGACCTTCGTAAAACTTTGATGGAGAAGGGTTCTCTTTCAAAGGATGATGCTGTCCCCCGCAGTAACGCCAGGAAAACATCCAGCACCAAACGCGCTGACGCCCCGTCATCAGCCCCGCCTGCTACAGTATCTGGTTCCAGTCCACTGACTGTAGCGCCCTCAGCGACAGGAACTTCGCCCTTCATGTCAGAGAGGAGGAGTACCCGTGCTAAGAGAAGGCCAGAGAGACTTCAGGATTATTTCTAGTCTCCCACCTCCATTTCCACGACGCTTTTTCATGGTCGATGAACTGCGCCGAGTGAATGAACTCATTGTTTTCCCCTCCATCGTTATGGACACTGAACTTTTATTTTCGTCGTTTTAGATGAATATTTACCTTCTTTTGTTTTGATTTTCTCTCATTTATCCGCATTTAAAGGAAATGTAACCGTTCGTTGTTTTCTTCATGTTCACTTTTCAGTTTGCACTTTTTGCATGCTTTTAGCGCTCCATTTATCTTTGCTTTTCCCTAACTCTTGTTATTCAGTAATTCCTTTTATTACAACGAGGACGTTGTAAAAACTAGGGGGAGATAGTGTTGCGTTCCCGCAAATTGCGTAGTTTACTTATTTCCCAACCAATCCATTCCACTCCGTGCACAACGTAATGCTTGCAGTGATCCTGTGTGCCCTCACACAGCGCGAAGCTTACCACGAAGTCTTAGACGCACGCCAAGTGTGTAGCACATTGTACAGCACGCTATTGTATAGCGCGCAATGCATGTAGCACTCACTGCTATTGAACATGTACCGCCATGGGACATGTACTTAGGACTTAGCCATTTCCCCTCCACCTTTCCCCGGAGTCGATGCGAATTCCCCTCACACACCTTACCTCGCATCCGACCCACATTGACCCCGAGCATTTAGCGAATGTGGCTCGCTAAACCCTTCCCGTGTATTCACCCCTTAGTGACCCCGTACACCACAGCGAGTGTGTCCCACTAACCCACTGGCCGAGACCTACGGTAGCTAGAGGTCAGGTTACGTCCTTCATCTCATAGTTTTACTCCATAGCATTAGTGTGTATATTCTCAGCTAGTCTAGAGACTAAGTCTTGTACACAAGCCTATGTACCGAGAAGTTATTCCCTTTCCCTTTTCCTTGAGGATCAGTTCCCCGTAACGCACCCACGAGTGATCCTACTTCGCCCGCTAACCACTGCTCTCGGACTTTCTTCCAGTAGATTGTCTAAGTCAATCGTGTACAAATCTCCCATAGAGAACTTTCCCCATGCCTTTGTACACGTATGCATTATTCATAACTACCAGAATCCAATGCTCCCATTGGCTAAGACGCGCACCCAAAAGTCTATATAAAGCGCGCAGAAATGGCAGTTCTGGTCATTGTTGTACTGGGCTCTTCCCCAGTAGGTACTTGAGCCGAGCTCTGATGACCTACACAGAGCTCCCGCATAATGCATTAGATTGTTGATCTGGGCTCTGACCCCGACAGAGTTCCTGACATGTACACGTATATATAGTGCGCCCTCTATTGACCTGAGATGTAAATAATCCAGAATAAAGTACTAGTGTGTGTGTGTAAGATATTTGTATCTGACTCTTTATTTGATAATGTCTCTCACCCCAGAGAGACGTTACAATATGATGGATTGGGGTCTACGTTGTACATGTATTGGGTTGTCTAATAGTTCGCTGTATAGATTTACCGACATGGGAGATATATGAAAAACCTATACAGAATGAATATGCACTGATTAATCACGTCACGCATTTCGACCAAATTACACTTTTAACAGTTTATTCAATCCCCTTAACAGAAATACTTGTATAAAATGTCAGGTGTATGTTGAATATTAGTACTTATTACGGCATCAACCTCGAAGAGGGGGTGGTCTTTAGACCGATCTTCCCACACAGGCTGTATGAAGTCCCAAGTTTAAACATGCCTTAAGCTTGCCACCAAATGCACTCATGTAGCGTACCTATCTGCTGAGTATAATCAATATTACGTTTGGGGGAACTAAGAAAATAACAGATATAAAGATATTGTTTAATTAAGGTAGAGAAATATGTTTAGTTTTACTTACCAATTTGAACACAATGTATGTTTAAATTCGTTGTTCCTGTGCTCTTCAACCCAAACATATATGTCTCATATTTTATCGGGGCAAAATTACCCTCTTTAGAAAAGGCTCGCACGTTTTTAATTCATCTTTCATCAACGCTGACCTCACCCTGAACCTTACCCCATTATACACTATTTACACACTATATAAAATGAAGAACTATATGATCAAACTTCTGTAAGTCACTCCTAACCATGAAGATAGCCCGAGAGCCGAGGGATTGAAATTGTATGTACTTGTACATACCAACAAAATCCAGATGACCTTTTATACGTGTACGATTGCGATGTTGTGGATATGAACTTTAGGCCTGACCCAAGAGACTCAAATACTACGCCCGTAGGTATGGTAACGAACTCGTTAATACACAAACCATATGGCTGCAGGTCTTTGGGTGGGAATTTCTTAACGGTTAAACTGTATAATATAGTTGCCTCTAAATGTACATCAAACTTAATTTTACAGCAATTCTAGTAACAAGATCATGGACTAATTTTAAGTTAAAAGATAACCGAGCTAACAATTTTACGTTCTTGGCTAGTATCTTGACAATATTGTTAAATTGTGATTATTTAATCAAATTGAAAATGGCACATGAATATACGCAAGTCAAAGCTCTTCTAGGATTTTACAATGTCACATTTTGCCATTTGCAAACATTCTTCTCGCACAAATTTACCGAACTATCCAACATAACCTATCCCGTTGTTAACAAAACTCTAAATTATATGATTTCGAGAATATCTGTACTCATTTCCTAGATATGATTTTCAGCATTAAAGAAAATGAAGATGATAATCTCGTTACTTGTTCGGAAGGTTTCTTGCTCAACAGTTAATAGAGCCTCTCATCGGATTGGTTTATAATATTTTTCAATATAAGAATACACAAGTTTTACGCCTACTACCAACAATATCACACAAGATTATAGGATGGTAAAGAAAATTCCACTCCTACCTTCTAAGCAATGCCGCAGTGTAAAGCTGTATGTGGAGCTGTACTGGAGCATGG
Source organism: Patiria pectinifera (assembly GCA_029964075.1). Lineage (NCBI taxonomy): Eukaryota > Metazoa > Echinodermata > Asteroidea > Valvatida > Asterinidae > Patiria > Patiria pectinifera. The sequence continues at coordinate 27,590,719 of CM057150.1, forward strand.
CTTCACTCGACATCAACTGGACAGCGTCAAGGGCGGATCCAGGGGGGGGGGGGCCAAAGGGGGCCATGGCCCCCCCAAAACGAAACCAATTTTTTTTTTTTTTTTATGTGACATCGCAATAAAGGCAGGCAATGAGTACACCACCATCTTTTCCTCAAAAAACATTGGTTAAAGTGGTCAGAAATTGCCTCAGATCGCACCACAGAGCATCTAGAATCCACAAAAAATCGGGGCCCTTGAGCGGGCCCCGAACCCCACGCCGTCATTTTTTGGACCCACTTTTTAGGCGACCACAAAAAATGTTTTGACCCCCAAAAGATTGTGCTCTGGATCCGCCCTTGGACAGCGTCCGTTATAGTTGGCTGCTAGCTTGCTGACCGAGCACAGAGATTCAAAAAGCTATCACGTGGTCAGGACGTAGAATTTGTGGTGTGACACGCATGCGCCCATACTAACATTTGTTTTAATGGGAAACATTCACATTTCTGTTCGTTGGTGTGTGCGATGCACATTAAGAATTACTAAACCGCGCCTATTGGATAGAGGGGTTAATTAAAACACCTTGCAGCAAAACAATCCGAGATGTTGGTATCATTTCTTTTAAAAAGATATTCTCCATTTAATTGTTACAGGCATGTGTGGCTTGAGTCTCAAGGTAGTGGACGTATTTTTCTCTTTTTTTTTGGAGGGGGGGGGGCACCTAGCTGTTATGTGGCATGCTGCCCGACTAACAGCTGGTGGCCCGCTGTCGGTGCTGGAACACCAGGCCTCTGGTGGTAAATGTCACTGCTACCGCTGGTTCTCTGCTGGCGGATTTGGAGGGGCAGGCAACTTATGGTATGTCGCTGATTGCTGCTGGTAATCTGCTGGCGGATTTGGAGGGGCAGGCCACCAGTGGTATGCCGCTGACTGCCGCTGGTAATCCGGTGGCAGATATGGAGCGGCAGTGGCCTAGGCCACTAAGGTATGCCGCTGATTGCCGCTGGTAGTTCCACTGGTGGTTTTGGAGTGGCAGGCAGCTGGTGGTATGCTGCTGACTTTCGGCTACCATTGGTCGACACTGAGACCCACGTGAAGTCACGCCAAATGCCACTAATGAATATGCCAATTTGCCGCTGGTAATCCGCTGGCGGTTTTGAAGCAGCAGGCCGCTGGTAGTATGCCGCTAATTGCCGCTGGTAGTTCCACTGGTGGTTTTGGAGTGGCAGGCCGCTGGTGGAATGCTGCTGACTGCCGGCTACCGTTGGTCGACACTGAGACCCACGCGAAGTCACGCCAAATGACGCTAATTAATATGCCAATTTGCCCTTCGTCAATATGCCAATATGCACTGTTGCCCTGATATTAGCCAACCTGAAAACCATGCACATGAGTTAATTTGTCCTCGTTAAAATCTTCGTCAAAATTCCCCTTGGAGATAGTTCAAGGTGTAACACAAGCGTTTGCAACAACAGATTAAGCTGAAATGCGGACTATACTTAAATGATAAGTGTTCAACTACTTGTGAAATAACAACTTAATTCCTAAAATTTTACATAAATACATAGATTTGGGGATGTTTGCGAACGATTTCTGGCCGACTTGAAGGTAGGCTTTACCAGTATCGTCATCCACGACGGCGATTTTTTTTTCACTGACATGAAGCTTAGACGTTCTCCTTCCATTACAATTTTTATCATTTCAATCACACTAAGCATATTCTCTGAGAAACACAACGTTCAAAAGACCATTTTTGGGGGGGGGGTGCATGAATTTCACTGCTCTGTTTTAGCGTCCATGTGCGTAATCAGATTATCTTTTTTAACAACGGCGACGCTTAGGCCTTCGCAACCACATGGCTGCAAGACCAGGGGAATTACAGTTTGCTACAAATTAAGCCTACTAGCCTACAAAGTAACAGGATCCATGGGGAAAGTTAGTTAACTCAAATATCTGAGTTCCGATGCAAAAAGTGCAAAAATCAAGTCAGAAGGCAAGTATGAACTCTTTGCAGATACCATCCATAATTCCAAATTATTACTCGGTTATAATCATTTTTTGTTTTTATAATTGTTTGTGTACAGACGTGAAAGATAAAATGGCTTTAGCTCCAAAGCAAATCAACCCCCATTCTGAGTGTGATATCTGCCAGGAAAAATACAAACGGCCCAAGGTGCTGGATTGCCTGCACAGTTTTTGCGAGAAATGTCTGGAGAATTACTACTACTCTAGTAGGTATGAAGGTCAACCAAAGATTCCTTGCCCTGTATGTCAACGGGAGACGGTACTTCCAAAGAAACGCATTCAAGGCCTCAAAACAAATTTCCATCTGATTGGAAAAGTTGACAAGGTCTCACTCCAAGAAAAGGTGTCGTGTTCAGAAAATTCAAAGGTTATCTGTGTGGTTTGTGATATGGGAAATGAGGCTATGCATCGCTGTCTGGACTGTGCACAGAATATCTGCCCAAACTGTTACAAGACACACTTGAGATGTACTGCTACATCACACCACACAGTGGCTACTTTGGAGGACATTCGTCAGGGGAAGAAAAGACCAGAAGAAGATGAGTCTAAATGCCAGAAACACAAGGGGAAGTAAAACGGCTTTACTGTGAGACATGTGAAGAGTTAATCTGCCAAGATTGTACTGTAGTAGACCACTGTAAACCAAAACATCACTACATTGACTCTGGAACGGCTTCTCTCAAATACAAACAGTCACTGAAAGATATGTTTCCAGATTTCACCGCAGGCATCAAAAGACTTGAACAAGCTGTGGCCACATCATCAGATGCTAAGCAGAAGTTGACACAAAACGTCACAAAGACTGTGAAAGCTGTGCGAGGCAAAGCGGATGAAATGAGAGCTGAAATAACAACTCAAGAGACACAGATGATTGAAGAAATCAAACAACTCCAGCCGGATCGCAACAGGACATATGATGAGCATCAGTCAACAGTAACAATGATGCTACAGAGTAAACAACATTCACTGGCCACATCTCAGGATATCATTAACAATGCATCTGACATTGATTTCTTGTCCCTATACCCTATCATCAGCAAAGATTTGAAATTACTCAAGAGTCAAAATCCTCCCCAGATTGATCCCAAGCTTTCATATGTGAGCTTCGCCCCCAGTCAAAGGATTGGTGACATCAATCTGGGCAAGCTGGCAGTCAAGGACAAGTGGGAGATGTGTTGTGTGTTCGGGAAAGCAGGATGTGGTCCAGAAGAGTTCAATGGGGCTCGAGGTATTACTGTTACTCAACCTGGTGAGATTGCTGTGGCAGACTGGTTAAACGACCAAGTGGTCATCGTCAGCAATGAGGGACAACATAAGGGAAGGATTCCGGAACGTAGGGGAAGGAATCCTCTACAACGTAAGTTTCTTTCAGTGTACATGTTCATCAAACAAACTTTAATTTCATAACTGAGGGGAAATTACAAGTTAAGTCTTCCATGTGCATATGCAGAAAATCTGACAACTGAGAATGACAACCAATAAAATGCTGGCGAGGAATTGATGTGCTGGCAGTGATTTCCAACAAGTTTTAATTTTGTTCTCCCAACAAATGTTTAATTGTTTTATTAAAACACACACAAACAATAGAACAAATCAAAACTCTTTCAATTTTTTCATTACTGATTTCAGGTCGTTTGAAGAAAAAACCCCACATATACATGTATATATTTTGGGGGTCTGTAACCTTTAGAAAACTGTGCCCTACAGTAGAATGGTTTTAGGCTTGATCCCTATACAAGTTGATGATGGGGCCGATCATTCCCCATCTACAAGTATTATGCAAGTAAAAAAGTATTTTGACATCTATCAATCACTAAAAGGGTGCATATTTGTTCAAATTCCTAAATGCTTAAACCAAAAATGCTTGAAAGTCCATGTTTTTTCCCCAAGGCAATGTGAGAACGCGCCGTGAGCCACGTAAGTACTTGCTATGTTTGTGGTTGAGTGGGTGGGCTGGTTGGTGGGAAAATGGGTGGGTAAGCGGGTTGGATGACAGTTTACCGGCCCATTCTATTTGGGTGCATTATACTGTTTCCCTGCCATGCGTGTATCACAGCTCTGCAAGTGACTTTCGTTTTGATGAGACTGATGCTCATGCGTCTAATTTGCATGTAAGATCATGTCCCATTGCATTGCACAATTCGCGGTAATACTGTTCAGTTGTCGTTGCGAAGGCTGTGATCTCATGTACACCGAGTGACAAGTTTCAAAACACGCTACAAATTACTCTGTTTGATTGACTTTGGGACAGTGCCATTTTATTGTTTTTGCATAGTTTCACAACATATTTTTTGGCGTAAAGGTCGGCCAATGTGACTTGTCGCGATATCCAATTTGTCTATGAATGCATTGATTGCCAGATGAAAACACTTATAACCAAGGGGTTTTTTTTGGCAGCAAATTTTTAAAAAATCATTGGATACTACTAAAAAAAACACCAGGGCTACAATTGAAGGCTCTGTATTTTCGGACGTAACCTGGTTAGGATTAGGGTTTGGGTTAGGAGTTAGGGTTCAAATAAATGTCATTCGTGCAGTCTCATACCTCAGTAAAAAAAATTATTTCAGGGCCATTTCCAATGCGCTCCTGAGTCGAAAAGTTTGATGTATCGTGAGCGCGATGCTTAAACTAGATCCGATGCGAGGGCATCAGCCGGGTTACCCGCTGTGGGTTGTACCAGTTGGTACTTGTTATCAAAACATTTTACTATCAAATGCAATAGGTTTATGCCCCATCACCCTGCAATTGTTACACAGACAAACATCTAGTTAATTCTGATGCGGGGGCAGGAACCTGTGTTATACTTATTATTATACAGTTTTTAATTACTTTGTTCAATGCTTCATTTGAAAATTGAATTACTATTAATACTCTGTATTGCTAAAAAATAGCAATATAAGAATAAATCTATGTTTAGGTCTGAACCATGAGAATAGCACAGCGAGTATAAAAGTATTTCCGAAACTGTGTGTCTTACAAATATTTGCAAAACTGTATCTCCATTTAAGACATTGCAGTTATTCACAATCATACATGTATGGTGGTTGAAGACCGCACAATGTTCATTTAATTCTACCTGACCGGGCTTTAAGGAAGGCCATGTATTCATTAGGTATTTATATTTAATGGGGACTGAGAATAGTGACAGTGCATTTATATACTGTGCATGTGTTAAGTTTGAGTTCTTTACCCACAGGTCCATGCAAAGTTGCAGCCATCCACAATCCTGAGCAACGCTTGCTTGTGTTGGAACTTGGAAGCAAGTATGTCAAGGTGTTCAACATGAAGGACAGCGATCTTGTTATGCAGTTCCCAACAGTGGAACAGAGCCAGGTTCGCAAGACACAAATGGACCTACAGAGTTTAGCAGTAACAAAGAACAGCATCTTAGTAGGCGACATCAGGAGAATGGTGTGGACTGAACACAGACCCACTGATGGTGAGATTCTACACACCATACCAGTGCAGACTCCACCTTACTACCTGGCTGTTGATGACAACACTGATAGAGTTGTGATCAGTGGATGTCACACTAAGGAAGTGGAAGTTGCAGATAGGAAAGGTACTGCAATATCTACCATCAAACCAACAATCAATGGTACGCCAGTAGAGTGTCATGGTGTATGCTGTGACAGCTCAAGCATCTACCTTGCAATTCACCAATCTAGGGAAGGCACTGGTCATATTCACAACTATGACCTAGATGGCAGGTTTCTTGATTGCCTGGCTCAGGGTCTGTCTGGCCCATATGGAATCACATTCACATCATACGGCCAGCTGGCAGTGGCTGACCGCCACTCCATCAAGGTTTATCACAAGGTGTGATGTCATCCAACATGACATTGACAAGCAATCATCATCATCCCAACAACAAATGTTGAGAATGAAATTGTCCAGTCATTACAGCACCAATCAACATTCATGTCCCACATATTCCATTTTACTATACAAATTCTTAAATTAACAGTGCATCAATTACATTTTGTTACTATACAAAATCTTATATAAACAGTGTATTGACTACAGTTACATTTGATTTGATTGGGGGACAGTTTGTTGTAATCTTACATGTACGATTACTGGAATCTGAAATTAAATGGCAAATTTGAAAGGAGAGGGGAGGTGTTGAGGTGTTTGATTGTAACGACCGCCGCCTCCTCTACCCAACACCCCTCCCTCACCCAGTACATGGATTGCCATAAATCTATCCAATACTAACCAACTTTTTGTGGTGTTTCTAAAACCCTGGCTTTGTTGTGGCTTCCGCTTCATCTCTGGCACTAGATTCCTAATTAGAATCCTACCACATTCAAACTCAGTGAAAATACACCAACCATCCATTGGCCTTGTGTGACAGGATTTGGTGGTGTCTCTAAAGAAGAAAATGGGCCAATATTGTACTGGAGTTATCAGGGGAAAATAATCATGAAGCTTGAAGCCGAAGCCAGGGACAGAGCCACAATTTCACTAACACAGCTAAGATTCTGAAATTGTTCCTTACGGGGACAATTAAGATTCTAATTTGTTCCTCATGGAACTTGCTGTACATGCTGCTATCTTTCATAACTACGATTTGAGAAGTGTATAGGATAATTTCGTTCTTCATTCTTAAAAATGATCATGGATTAATTATAACTTAAATGCATTACTGTTAAAATTAGTGTTATAATGTACATTATTAGTGTTCAAGAAAAGCCTTTATTACTGAAACACTGCTTTTCAAGTAAGTTGACTTGTCAAAATGTATCCTAAAGATGAGTGACAAAGCTCATTCTATTAATGTGGTTTCAGATCTTCATTCACATAATGGAGAATTGTGTTGACAGTGTTCATGAGGTTTATATCGTGACCTCATCAGAGGCTTTTAATAGCAGAAGCCAAAGCTGGACATAGAGCCAAGATTTCGTAAACTCCCCACAATTCTGAAATTTGTTCGTAATGAAATCTACATGTAATCCACTATATATATTGTACTTTTGTTAATAGAAATTTTGAGACAGTTTTAGAACCACTTCATCCTTGAGATGTAACCATACTTCAAGTAGTTTGTGAAATAATATCGTTTCAAGTCACACACCACCATGATAGGTAGTACTCAGATTACTGTTCAATATAAGCCTTTATTTACACAGTTTTTATATTACTTTTTGCAGTTTCTGTTTACAATAATGAATTTACAATACACTTTCATGTATATTGAAGATAATTTAATCATTGAAATGTTTGCTAAAGATGAGTGGAAATCAATTTGGTTTCCTGTCTTAATTCACAGAACAAGATTCATGTTTATAAGATTGTTTTATCTTGATTTTACATTTTTTTCTCAGACTGTAAAATATCCTTTCAGTTTGAATGATTAGAAATCAATTCGACTGAAGCTGAATTTTAAAGCGCTATACAGCCTGAGTTGCCTTGATTTTGGCCTGACAGCCACCTTGAAATCCCACACAAATATAGCAACTTTCTAATCCAAATTTTTTCCTCAACAAACTCAACAGATTGCCTCATCTTTTCATGAATTTAATTGCACACCTCTTTTTTCATTGTTTTGCATTTTTGGTTGCAATTTCCGAAAACTTGAAAATGAAAAAAAAAATTCATTTCAGTTTGGGTTTCAGCAAAAAATATGAATTTGTTTGCAAAGTATCAATATTATTATAAAAATTAAATGTTCAGTATTATAAAAATTAAATGTTCAGTAGATTTTTAAGTGTTTATCAATTCACCAGTGTATGTAGATCTTAGTAGTCACAAGACTTTGTAAACTCCCTTTACGTATATTCTTCAATTTGTTCAATAGAACATGCATCTACTCATTGTATACTGTGCTATCTCTACATTACATTTTCTGATAATAGAAATTACAGCCTGTACAATAGTAATTATTCTGTATTTCTGTTTAATAACTTCACTTTTTAAAGCCACGTAGGATTATTTGCAATTACGCAGATAAGTTCCTACTGATTTTTATAATGACAGAAACCTCAAAGTGAAGATAGGACTGGTAACAAATACCCTGTGAAATAATTCCACCTGAAATGGTATTGTCAGAAAACAAACATTGAAGGTGGTTTCAAAATGGCGTGCCTACAGAATCCAGTTACGAGACCCTAAGACTTGTGCGTTATGTTTTCTTTGATTTCTCCAAAGTGTATAGTAGCCACTCAGCTAAGACCTGAACAGAATACTTGTTATGCACCGTACTTAAAATTTGAGCACTTCTGTTGCTTCGGAAAAAATCTGCTTAAAGCAAATGATCCTATGCACAATGCACCTTAACTGAAGCATACACATCACTATGAGAGTTAATCAAGATTACTGTAAAAATTAGTCTTTTAATATTCACTCAGTGTCTTTTAAAAACAAAAATAGGCTTTTTGTAGTTTTGTTCACTTTTGTAGTTATAGAAATCGTCTTTATTGTTAATGTTGGGAGACCAAGTGCGCCCTCAGTTGTTGTTCGTCCAAAGTTTGGCAAGGTGAATTGTATAGTGTGACCTTTGTGCTTCCCGCGCAAAGGCAACCTGTAACAAGTTTTCTCCTGTGGGCTTCGAACAGAGAAGACCAACATATATTTTGTCTAGAAAATTCTCTCGTTTTGTAGGGAGCATGGATCCTGCCATGCTCCTGAGATATATCACTGTGGTAGGTTAATTTCATAGAAGATTCCCTGTGAGTATTGCTCTATTTTATCATCATTTTGTGAGAGAAATTGTGTATTTTCGGGCTGAGAGTTGAGACATAATTCATTGCATTTTAGTTTTGTACTTTGATGTGTAGCATATATCTCTATACAGACATGTGTTGAACTCTGACACACACTTTGTATTGACATTTTATTGTGCACACGGGCTTGAATGCTTGAAGTGTTGCAATGTAAGAATAAATGTATTGTAGTTAGGAAATCATAGTCGTCACATCATCATAATTGTATATTTTGTTTGAACACTTGTCCGCTTTAGTTAGAGGACCGTTCCTCCTTCCTTAATTGACGTGGGAGCTGGTTCACTTCATTAATATTTACAAGCTTTGTACATTTGCATTCATATCAATGAAACTATAATGTTGACTGCAGTTTAATCATCAGAATGTCTGCTAAAGATCAGCCCGGAATACTTTTCCTGTTAGGCCAAAACAAAAAATACTCGGTCTCTGGTCAGCGCGCGCGTCGATTTTAATCATGCACGTCAACCTTTCTTTTTTGTTCAAATTAACACGGAAGCTACAACAGCGCCCTCTATTGCCACGCCTCCTCAAATTTTTGTACCAAGGAGCACCAAGGAATGGGGAAATTGCACTAAGGCAAATGATAAAGGGCACCAATGCAAATTATGGAGGACACCAATGTATAATGAGGACACAAAAAAACAAAAATAGTGCCCACCTTGTCTGTACAATACAAGCTTGAAAAAAAAAAAAGCCACCAAAAAAACCCCCCAAAAAAACCGCGTTGCCGCATCAATTCCGGAACTTCGGTCTGACCAGAGACCGACTAATTTTTTTTTTGGCCTTAAGTTGGTTTCCTGTCTGAATTCACAGAATACAAACTCGTTTTTACTGTAATCATCAGCTTTTGTCTTAATTCTAATTTCAGAAGAACATTACTGTCAATTTCAAAACCAAAATGCAAATGGTGAATCTTTAGATACCCTGGTTACTCAAAAATACCCCCCCAAAAACAATCCATTTTGACATGATTTTTCACTTATATATGAAACTTCAGGTGCTGATCACTGAAAACAAGGTTTTGGGAGACATCCCTCATTTAGCCTCAGCAGGTCACATTTTGTCTTTGAAGGTTAAAAACTTGTTAAAGTGTAAAAGGTTGCCAGTCATTTTAACAAAGGTTCCAAATCAATTGTACTGAATTTCAGGAAGCTATGGCCTCCGTTGCCTTGATTTTTGCTTGACTGCCTCCTTGAAATGTCCTTGCCTTTGCTAGAATTGAATTCCAGATTTTTGTTTTCATTGGTTTACATATTTGGTTGCCCTTTTAGAAAACTTGACAATAATTTTAAAATTGTCCCCCTAAATACAGTTTGAGTTTCAATGAAAATTTGTTCATTTTCATTAAACATTTCAAACTCTATTGCAGCAATAACATATTCACACAGCCTTGTAAACAAGTTTGGAAATGAGCAGAAATAAATTAATTCATTCATTATTTGGAAAAAAAAATAACCCGCTTTGTAGTTCTTTGTAGTCACTCTTTTCTTCACCTAAAAATTAAAAAGAAAAATGATGCCTTGAAATAACTATATTGTTATTCCAATTGGACTAACAATGTACAATGAAGTTATAATTGACCACTGCCGAGTGTGGAATTTGCTAGAAACTATCACAAGTGGTCAAATGTGTGACTTATTACAATTTTCTACAAGTTGTGACAATTTCTACAAGTTGTGGCAATTACGAAATTCGTCAACTTATTATTTTTTTGGATTGGATTACCTTTGCTCGATACATAAAGATGAAGACAATTTTATGAGTGGATTCCAGCCGGCCAAATAAATTCCAGATTTCTTGGACCAGTCTGCAAGTCTTCATAGCCGCATAACAAAGTCTATGGTTTCACCTTTTCATCAGACCCCCAACAATAAAAGTTGCACAGCGCCCTCTATATTGACAATGACTCTCCCTCCCTTCGTTATTGAGTTATGTTGCTCACAATTATTATATTAAATACTAACAAGGGCGGATCCAGAACACAATTTTTTTTGGGGGGGGGGGCCCAAAAACAAATTTGGTCCCCCCACAAATTCCGATGTGGGCTTCAGGGCCCGGTTAAGGCCCTGAAAAAAAATTGGATTCTAATGATCTGTGGTGCTATCTGAGGCATTTTCTGACCACTTTAACCAAATCTTTTTTAAGATAAAAGATGGGGTGTACGCAGTGCCTGCCTTTTTGCGATGTCACTTAAAAAAAATTGTCTGTTTGTGGGGGTGGGGGTGGGGGCATGGCGGTTAGCCTCGCCCGGATCCGCCCTTGAATACTGAAATTAATAAAAAATCCATCAAATTATGTAGACATAGAAACATTTGAAGCATATTTGAACAATACGGATGTCAATCATATGGACATTTCGCTCACACAGAATAGTTAGAACTGGTGATATGAGTGTCTCCCGATTTATTCGGTTGCACGACACAAACATTGCCACTATTTTGTTTGTCTTGTATCGTAGAAATCAGAAAAAGTTTCTCGAAGGGCTGATATTTTATTTCCTTACAAATTTGGCTATTGGACGTAGGGGATGACTATTATTCTACATTTGCCTACAACTTTGGCTGTAACTTGCAATTTGCCAGCTGGAACCCTGACCATGCAATACAGTCCTTGCTACCATCTACACTTGATGACTTATATGCAACTCCAAAAGATTAGGCATGCAGTACATAGGCATATCAGCAATACATTTAAAGTAGACTTCAAATGTTTTAAAGTAGATATTAAAGGTACATGTGTAGAGAAAATATGGAAGATTTGAAGACCGTCTGGCAATGGCTACAGCCAGGGCAGTAGTTAAGTCCTCGTAAGTCTTTCACAAGTCCAGTCACAAGTTACGAGATAAACAATGACAAATAAATGCTTTTGCAACGGTACATTTGAAAAGCTTGTGATTTGACTTGATCGGAGACTGAGGGACTTGTGAAGGACTCGACAATGAAAGCAGCTAAATCTGCATCCCATAGACAACTGTCACTGGCTATGACTAGCAATAACACATGTGTCTATGAAATTAGCAGAATCTGCATCACATAGACACATGTTACGCGGCCAGCAACAACACGTGCATCTATGAAAGCAGCTGAATCTGCATCCCATAGACACATGCTAGCGGCTAGCGATAACATCTATGGAAGCAGCTGAATCTGCATCCAATAGACGCATGTTACTGGCTACGGCCAGCAATAACACATGCGTCTATGAAAGCAGCTGAATCTGCATCCCATAGACATGTGTTACTGCTAATCGTAGCCTGATTATTGACACAGACTCCAGATTCAAGACAAGACCCACCTTTGGATCGGTGCAATGAAGTTCCATGGTGTCTACAGGGTTTCAGACCATTCCTGCCATTCCATAAGCTGTCACCCCTCCCACATCTCCCATGGCCATGTTATGATGCATGCCAGACGTTGGCTCATTGCTCAGCAAACTGGCTGACAGGTGTCTGTAGGAAATAACCAGGGAATAAAGTTAGAGCTCGCAATTGCAAGCATGATGATGTTTCAATAGTGTCTTGAGATACACAATTAAGGTACCTCTTCATGAGGTGTTGATTTCTCTTTTGATTTTCTCAATGATCGCTGTTCAGTTTTTCCTTGTCCCAGAGGGCCAGCCTACAGTCCTCTTTGTACCTCACGGATCAACTCACTGTCACTTGTGAGCTGGGCAGTGCTGTCGCATAGGATTACCCTGTAACACCAATGAATGGGCTAAATCAATGGAATAGGACTGTGTGTACTCTGGAACCAACTTTAATTGCCTTGTGTTGTTGTATATTGTTTTCAAGTCCTGAACTCATGCTGATTGAGTGTAGTGGGGGTGGTGGAGGGGTGAGATGTTTACTTGTTCATTTGGAAGCCATCCTCTCTTGACAGTGTCTTGATGGGGGAAGTTAGGCATCCTGTTAGCTGCTGTGCCTGGTATGTCCTCTAAGTTGCTACTTGGGATCCAGTCACCGCTGCTCCTTAGGGGAAAATTTCAGAAGAAACAACAAATTTGTTTTAAATCTGCCATTTATATGAAAAATATTCTCTTGAATGGATAACAACTTAAATTTTGCTAATCCACATGTCCTATACGTCCATTGGGTAATAAAAATCACAGTGGTCTATTTTATAATTATATTTTTATGGCCTGAACTGAAATTTTATCGTTTCTTTCTGAGTTTGATTTTACAGCATTTTTTAACCAACAAAGATTTTTAGCTAAGGTCTACAATTAGGATCCTTAAGTACCGAACCAAGAAAATATGAGACTTTTTCACACTCCTATTATCTTCATGCTCCAGATATAGTCAGTTTTCATGCATCTAATGAAAGTGTGTGGTAAATGAAAACTGAGCTTACCTGGTGTATAAGCCCAGATGCTACTCCCTAGTGAACCAACAGGGTAACCCAGATCACTGACAGGTACAACAACAAAGCTGACAGGTGTCTACGTTGCCCTCGACTACGCCCATTGCTGATTGGAATTGGTAAGCGACGATCTTGACCAATGGCTGCTGGAGGCGGGGCCTGAGGCTGTTCAGTTGCCATGGTGTCCAGACTGGACGTGATGGTTGATAAACAAAACAAACCTCCATGCGCTGCTCAAAATTAAATTGAAAAAAAAAAAATAATGAGGAAAAACAGATTAATATAATGTCTTTTTTTTCCATAACTTCGCAGGCTATTGTAATTGTTAAGGCTTTGCGTAGCTGTGAGTACAGCTTGCAAGTGCAACACACAAGGAGACAGTTTACAGATACACCAAGTGAAGTGACTGTGGGAATAAATATGTGCTTGTTTGGTTTTAAACAAGTCCGTTTAAGACCAGCTGGTTGCCTGGGCACTAATAATGGCGATGTGAAAAGTCCAGCCTATTTTTATTCCCATTCATAAATACGTTTTCAGTCAAAAAGTCAAATCAAGTAAAAAATATATAAATTCCCTACGATTTTGGTCAACAATTTAAATTAACTTCATGTTTTTTTAAACACCCCTCTAGCTTTGTCATGGTATGTGCCTCTCGCAAGTAGTGGTAAACAAGATCTTAGATGGAGATTGGCGCGTGATGCGTGTACTGCGTGATATGGAGCAGGATGCGCAGTGCTGGTGTAGTGTGAATTTAGCACTGTGATAAATACAGACTTTATTGGTAGTATTGCCCATGCCTAAGGGAAAATTGCAAACGTTTAGCCAATAAAAGGTTCAAAAGCAAAGACTACTTCGATAGGAGTCCCAATTTCATGCGACAACGGAAAAGTTTTTAAAACCAGCCAGCCAGTAATTAAGACCAGCCATGTGATGGGCTCTCGAAATGGGTAAACTGTCGTAATTGGGCACATGTATTAATGAATGATAAGTGATTAACATATTGTAACGTAGAACGAATCTAGGGTTCTCACATGCCAGACGAAGGAAACCACAGACACTATTCTTCAGGGTTTCGGGGCTCTCCGGCCATTTATTCTTTCCACTTTCTTTACACGAGGCTCTCTCTTTATACAACTCACAACAAAAAGGACGCTATACAAAAGTCACACTACTGAGTCGGCGCAGTCTAGCAACGGGTCTCCCTGGCCCAGCAGCAGGGGTCCCAACGCTACGGTTGCACCGTGGGTCCGTGCTGGCGCCCTCTGCCGGCGGCCCGGCACCGCCGTTACAATATTGCACTCTCTCCACAAATACTGCAGACAGTGACTTCCTTTCCCTCTATCCTATCATCAACATTTGCTAAAATTTTCCAATATCTGATAATGTGATCAACGCGTTATGAGCTTTTTGGAAGGAGTGTTTACTGTGAACAAGTGGGAGGGGCCCGGGGGGGGGGGGGTAATGGGGAATTAAGACTGCAGATGTAATTTTTAAAATGTTCACTTGCACATTGGTCTTTATTTACACCTGATGCAATATTATGCTGAGAGCAAAAAAATCTGAATTTTTGTTTGTTGAAGTAGTATAGTATATGCTGGATTCAGGACAATTTTTATTGTATAATTGATTGTAACTAAAAAGAAAGGCAAAAACTCAAAGTACATTTTGATTTTTTTGTAGGGGGGTTTGAAATTCACCATTTTTGAAGCGATGTTTCAGAAAGAGAATAAAATTCAACAATGACAAAATGAACAATTACTGTTTTTGTTACATTTTATTTGAATGGCTAGCGATTTGACTTGAGAATGAAGGACTTGTGATGGACTTGTGATGGACTTGTGATGGACTTGTGATGGACTTGTGATGGACTTGTGATGGACTTGTGATGGACTTGTGATGGACTTGTGATGGACTTGTGATGGACTTGTGATGGACTTGTGATGGACTTGTGATGGACTTGTGATGGACTTGTGATGGACTTGTGATGGACTTGGGATGAACTTGTAACGGACTTGTCTTCAAGCAAACTTGACGCGCTGCAGTACAGTAACGAGCACGCTTTACACGAACATTGACTTGTGATGGACTTGTGATGGACTTGTGATGGACTTGTGATGGACTTGTGATGGACTTGTGATGGACTTGTGATGGACTTGTGATGGACTTGTGATGGACTTGTGATGGACTTGTGATGGACTTGTGATGGACTTGTGATGGACTTGTGATGGACTTGTGATGGATGTGTGATGGACCTGTGATGGACCTGTGATGGACCTGTGATGGACCTGTGATGGACCTGTGATGGACTTGTGATGGACTTTGATGGATTGCAGTGATTTGTGATGAACTTGGACTACAAGACTGCTAGGCATATGTCGTAATGAGGGTTTGCTGGTATTAGGAAAAAGAATAAAACTCTCCTTACAATACTGTTTGGTGCATCTCCATCAGACATTACGTTCACAAGTTATGGCTGTTTAAAGTTCGCATTTATGGACATGTCAAACAAGTCAACTACTGAGAAAAAGACCTTTAAAGTTTCAAGGTTTGTAGTCGTGAAAATCAAGATGCCAATTGTTTTCTCGTAAAAAAAAAACCCTTTTAATCCATGATTTTTTATTTTATATTTCTTTTAAAATATCTGAACCGTAGTAGACATATCAAAAATTACCAATTTCGATAAATCTGAAAAAACACCTCCTTTCGTTGTTATTTATTATTATTTTTGGGGGGGGGGCATTTTTCTCCACTACAGTTTGTGCCCAGTTCTGTATCATTCTGCCAGAACATGCACCCCATGTCAAAATAAGACTTCACTCCTTTTCTGTCAAAACTATGCCTGCATCAACAATTTATAAACTCTGAGAAGGGGGGGGGGCAAAAGTTTGTACTCACAGTCTGGATGCGGCCTCTGTCATGCTCTCATCACCTTCAATTCTGTACACGATGCTGTACATGGCGTACTCAAGCTGTATGCCTTGGTGGGTGTGCCATCGTCAAGGGGTGTGTACTCCCCATCGTCAGGGTAACCATTACCGTTGCTGTCAGAACAAGGCAGAATGTATCACCTGTTTTTAAAGAGAAAAAAAATACAAAGAAATTAATGAACTTCCATTGACTTATAAGTGGTGGTGGTGATGTACATTCACACTATTCCATGCACAAATTTTGTACATCAGTATATTTAAATCTTCTTGTCTGAAAAAGAGCCAAAAACCTGGGTCTTACAAAACACCTGTGGGAAGGAACACTTGAAAGTCCCACCTAAAGCACCAAATAAATATACTAATTCAAAGCGAGACATGCTTACATACATGTACATGTACATGCATGTAAGTTTTCCAATATCTTTTAAAATAATTGAACTTGCAAATGATTCCAGATACTGGCCATATTAACCTTAACCCTCCTCAATCCTTCAAAATCTTCTCTGCAGTTTTGGAGAATTGGGGAGGATTGAGGCTGAATGGCAAAAAATGTCAGTTGATTTTGAAAGACACATTGTATCAAGTTTGTAGGCTGTATTGCTTATGTGCCCTGCATTATGCTCAATATCATTTGTTGGAGGACTGATGAGGCAAATATATCTACACCCACTGAACAAATTCAAGTTGTACAATTGTGCAAAGTAGCAATTGGAGCATTTTGAGTCCTACCCAACAAATAAAAAAAAAATGTTTGAAGTCATTCTTAATGATACTTAAATTAGGGTGTAATGGGGACAGGGAAATTAAAAATGTCCCACTTTGGACACTAAATTTCTTAAGTGACACACAATTAACATATGAAGTGGGTAGGGATTGGGCTGGTATCGTCGTAATTAAAACAAGAAATACCCCAAAAAATATAAAGGCAGAGACGAAAAACAGGAGAAACTTTGGGAAATGAAAACTTTGGTGGATCATTTTTTTGCACAAAAGTTAACCAAAAAAAGAGAGAAGATACCGGTACATTGACAAAAAATTCCATCACGCCACTTTCCAACTATGATAGAAAACTGAAACTATGGTACATGTATATTTGTAAAGCATGCATAAGAGAAAGATAACACAACATCTGGTGTGGAGGTGTGGAAAGTGAATTGCAGTTTTGCTTTCATTCTAAACAAAAGCTATGAAATCGGAACGAGGAAATTATATACTTTATTGTTACCTCTTTGAACTCTCCCCCATGAGCACACATACCTGTCCAGCAAGCCTACGTATGTGACTGTTGAAACACTGTGTTTTACCTATGAAAATAATGGACTGACCCAGAGCCAGTGAGTTTCACATCAACAAGGAAACAGGGAGTTGGTCTCATTGTTCCTTAAGAAATGATCCTGCCAACACATGTATTACAGTTTTGCTGTATTCTTGTACTCTTGCCTGATAACTCTCCATTATTTCTTACAGGTATGTATAGATGCTAACTTTCATTTGTGATAATTAACATCCATAGATTTCCTTTGATTTAAACATTTGTATTGTGTTTATTTTACACTCGAGAACAAAGTACTGCTTCAAACATATTCAATGCGCTTCCAGCTCAGGAGTTTTCAATGGCTTTTCCAGGCTTCCAGCATGCAAGTTTGTAGTTGAAACAGAAGAGGAAATGGCCAAGTACATAAAACTGTGTACAAGTTTTCTATGACACTAGAGACCTTTTCACACTAGACAAAATCTCGGGGGTGGCCCCGGGGTGAAATGGAGGTGAAAATAAGCCATGTTTCACACTTGAAAGTTTCACCCCCGTGCCACCCCAGAATCGCCCCCTAGATTGCTGATCCCCATAGATTTGTAGCCGGGGTGAGACACTTTCCCTTGGGCGAAAACTGTAGTGTGAACAAGCAAGGGTGAGTTCGCCCAGGGGCAAGCACCAGAGGGTTAAAATAAACTCTAAAGTTTGATGTAATTTCAACAGTTCATCTAAAAATACGGTACCTTGCAAACAATGAGCACTTTTTGGTGGCTTTTCGACCGAAGCAAATCCAACCATCCAAGAGCCAACAGCTCAATCAATCATTTTCATACTGGACCAAAAGTTGTAAAAAATCCAATAAAAACGTCAGGAAATTTACCATTTGTTTTACATAAAAATCCCCACTGGGTTTATTCCTTTCACTTCTAATGTATTTAATTGTTTTCGGATGCTGGAACTAGGAAATTCATGCTTGTGCGCAGTGGGGAAATATATCAGAGTTTCAATGATGCAATGCAATACAATTTAAAAAATAAAAAGTGGAACCTGTCAAATTTAAATTGCTAAAATAATATCTGAATTCTTTTACAAATACTCCATTTTTATTTGGTAGATTATCAGTTTTATGACGTCTTGTTTAATGGTTCGTTGCGTAAACGGTGCATGATCGAAACACATGTACAAATAGGGCCAGGACTCACTGTGAATGTACATTTGAGGATTAATTGAGGCAAGTTTTGTCGCATATTTTATGCGTTTTTTTAATATCTCTATTCGGCAATGAAGACTCAACATGTTTCATAAGTACCTGGCCTTAGAGTTCGCCCCGAGTTTGGAATCTCGAGTGAGAAACGGTCGTGCAAATACCCGGGGACGAGATAAACACTGTTTGCGTAAAACGAGTCTGAAACGGCGCAAGGTTGAACTGGAGGGTGAAAAATAAAAAATCACCCCGTGGTGTCCCCGGGGATTAGTGTTCTAGTGGGAAAAGGCCTTATAGTTAAAAAAAAAAATAGGAAATCACTTTTATAAGTTGGAAAGTTGAATGCTTGTAGGCTCTGATTTTCCTAAGTACTGGATATTTCTTTTTTATTTGCCATTCAATTTTCATTACAAATGACTTTTAATAAGGGAATAAATGTGTGCTCGGGAGGTGTTAAACGCTATGTTTAAGACTAGTTGGAGTCTGGAATGCTGATAAGGGTAATTATCAGCATCCAACCAGTCTTAAACATAGTGTAAGATTCCTACCAGTCTTAAACATAGTGTTTAATATCGACCAAGCACATATTTATTCCTTTTCACAAATACCTTTTCAGACAAAAAATTAAAACTTTTTCAGGTAGTTTGTTTACATAATAACTCTTGACTGTATAAAGGAGTGCATGCACAATGAAAAAATAAAATCATGTCTTAGGTGTAACAGGAAAAGGAAAAAGTGGACCCTACATTGATTGATTGACCCATGCATGTATTGATTGAATGACCCATATGTGCATGTATTGATTAAAGGGAAGATACAACATTTGCAAACATCACAAAACGAAATGATCAAATTATCACAAAATACCAAACTGCATTGTTAGGGAATGACAGTCTAAAGCATCCTGTAAAATCATGGCTCCTGGTGTGCTGGCATTTTCAAGAAAAATGGTATTTTTCCAACGCTGTCGGCCGACCAGTGTTGGAAAAAAATGGCTTTTTTTTCAAAAACTAATCCTAATTTTTCATAATTAGTTATTCCGTGTTTTCTTTGCAATTGATTACACACATGTGAAGGGGTACAAGCCTGCTAGACTGATTCTCTGACCATACAATTCCCCAAAGTCTATAAATTCTCCATTTCATTTTAAATGGGGTCAGGGAACCAGACTACAAGAACATGAATGGTTTTCTTGGTTTTCCAGCATCTACTAGCCCAAAACGTGAAACAAGTCATTTTAAGAATATTTGCTTTAACATACTAATCCTCCAAATCCATTTATTTCTGAAAAGTGCAGCAAAAGCAAATGTTGTACTTTCCCTTTAAATGACCCATGTGCATGTATTTATGAATGAGATTTTATTTAATTTTCCATTCAGAGGCCCAGGCAGTGGAAAAGAGGGGGCAGTTGGTCCCTCCCCCAACCTTTTTTTTAAGGGAATACAATTTAAGGGCTTGGGACTCTAATGGGGCCAGTGCGTGTGAGTATTCAGTACAGTGTATATTAGGTGCAAACAAACACTTTTTTCATTGTTTGGTCCAAGTTTTGGTCTCTCTATTTAACCAGTTGAGGCCAGGTTTATTTTGACATCTGATAATTTGGGCCTCGCTCACTGCGAGCGGGTCGCCGACAGGTATTTCCGGCCTCGCTCGAAAGTGGTGCAAAGACCTTGCAAAAATGTTTGCCATATGCAAAAATAGCTGTCAGGCAAAGTCACTAACATGTACTGGCTGACAGTCAGGCATTGACTGGCTTGTTCATCAGGCTATAGTTCCAAACTACTCAGTTGGGTTTCACATTCAGTTGGCTTGTAGGACTGCACTGGCTGGCCAACTGACTGACAGACTGACAGAGAGGTAGTCATCAATGGTCAGAAAAGATGAAACTCTGATGTTGGTCAACTCACATCTATTCAAATGTGAAAAAAAGCAACCCCACAAAATTATCTTTCGTAACTTGGAAGTTTATCCTAAACAGTTTGGAAATGATCATTTGGCTGGTACTTTAGTACATTACTAATTTACTGGCTGTGACTTAGCCTGTAATTGTATGTAAGCTAAAGCCATGAGGGGTACCCCTGATAACCGGTACTCGATTCCATTTTAACAATTTTTTAAACCCGAATCTGCTTTTGTAAATTTAGACATTAAGAAAACAATAACTTGTCGACAAATTGCACAAAAAAATATCCGAGCAAAACACCCTCGAGTCAATTTATACCAAGAATTTCCCAATGTCTAAATTGTGGATGAATCAATGAAGAAAACATCAGTGAACATCACTAACTTTGCCAGAATAATGACTCAACATCAGGTTTACTGCATTATTTTCCACACTTAGAAACTTACAATTTATTCACTGAGTCTCTTAAATAGAAAGGAATGAAGTTGCAAAGCGGGGCCATTTTTAGTTGTCGAACGCAGGGCAAGTTCAGTCGCTTCAGCAGCTTGGCAGGAGAGTGGGCGGGGAGGTGGTAGAAAATACTTTACTTCCGGGATTTTCAAAATAATCACGGGTCTGCGGGTACCTGCTCATTATGGGTAACCAGTCCCAACAAAACGCACCCCCCTAATGTAAGTCATGGACCATTTGCACAGTTTTGAATGTTTCTCTGTAATGTGGCTGGAGTTACATCCTTCTTGACAGAAATGAATGGACACTGTGAAATGACATATATATAAGGCAACTTTCATATTCACTTCTTGAAATGCTTGCTCATCCAACCTAAACATATCCAAAGAAATAAATACACAAAATTCTGGGTTGTCTGACCTGTGAAATCTGAATCCTGCTCAGTAATACAAATGGAAAAGCAACTTGTATACTGTCCATTTCAATATCTGAAATCATTTCAGAAGAGAATTAAAGATGTACTCTCAGTGCCCTTCAAAACTTGAACAGGAATTCCAAAAGGAAATAAAAGAGACATTTTCTATTTGATGTCTTGTTCAAAAGTGGATATCTTTTGTCTGGCTACAAACTAGCAATTCAAAAGAAAAGTTATACATATACTTTTTATTCAGATTAAACTCGCATGGACAGTGCATCTTTTATGTATAGAAGTCACACCTTTTAGTCACGTTTTTTCTTTGCTCTTATAGTAACTATTCCATTTTCTTTTGAATCCTTTTTGAATACAGATAAAAATGGCCATGGCTCTTCAAAAGATAAGCAACCATCTCGAGTGTGACATCTGTAAAGAGAAATACAAACGGCCCAAGGTGCTGAATTGCCTGCACAGTTTTTGCGAGACATGTCTGGAGAAATACTACACTAGCAGGTATGAAAGTCAAAAAAAGGTTCCTTGCCCAGTATGTCGACGGGAGACGGTACTTCCAGAGACACGCATTCAAGACCTGAAAACAAATTTCCATTTGATGGGAATAGTTGAGGAGGTCTCACTCCAAGAAAAGGTGGCTTGTTCAGAAAACACAAAGGTCATCTGTGAGATTTGTGATGAGGGAAATGAGGCCATGCATCGTTGTCTTGACTGTGCACAGAATAGCTGCCCAAACTGTTGCAAGACACATTTGCGATTTGCTGCTACGTCTAACCACACAGTGGCTACTTTGGAGGACATTCGCAAGGGGAAGGTAACAGTGAAAAAAGCACCAGAAGAAGATGAGTCTAAATGCCACAAACACAAAGGTGAAGTGAAACGCTTTTACTGTGAGACATGTGAAGAGTTAATCTGCCGAGATTGTACTGTAGTAAACCACTGTAAACCAAAACATCACTACATTGAGTCTGGAGAGGCTTCTCGCAAATACAAACAGTCACTGAAAGATATGCTTCCAGATTTCACCACAGACATCAAAAGACTTGATCAAGCTTTGGCCACTTCATCACAAGCTAAGCAGAAGTTTACACAGAAAGTCACAAAGACTGTGAAAGCTGTGAAAGACAAAGCGGATAAAATGAGAGCTGAGATTACAACTCAAGAGACAAAAACGATTGAAGAAATCAAACAACTCCAACAGGAGCGCAACACATCATACGATGAGCATCAGTCAACACTGACAATGATGCGTGAAAGTAAACAACATTCGCTAGGGACATCTAAGGATATCATTAACACTGCATCAGACAGTGACTTTTTGTCCCTATACCCTATCATCAGTAAAGACTTGAAATCACTCAAGAGTCAAAATCCTCCCCTGGTTGATCCCAAGCTTTCATATCTGAGCTTCAACCCGAGTCAGAAGATTGGTGCCATCAATCTGGGTAAGCTTGAGGTGGAAGCAGTCAAGTGGGAAATGTGTCACAAGTTTGGTAAACAGGGAAAACGTCCAGGAGAGTTCAATGGGGCTTGTAGTGTTACTGCTACTCAACCTGGTGAGATTGCTTTGGCAGACTTTTGGAACAAACGAGTGGTCATCTGCAACAATAAGGGACAACACAAGGGAACCATTCACATAAAATCATGTAAGTTTCTTTCATGCACATGTTCATTGATAACACAGACATTCATTATTGTGTGGAAACTAAAAGTAAACTTCCATGTGCACATGCAGTTCTGACAGCTGAGAATAAAAAAGTAATAAATTACTGACAAGGAATTGATGTGCTGGCAGTGCTCTTCGACAAATTTGATTTTGTTCTCTCGACAAATCTTCAAATTGTTCTCTTTACATGTAGGCCTATCATACCCAGACAAAAACAAAACTAGAGGTTGTAGGAACAACCACACGGTGTTGGGCCATGGATTACCGCAAACTTTGCCACACACATCAACTCAAAATATGCACGTCTAAATCCATGTTTGACTTTTCAACATGCCGCCAGAGGGCGCTCTAACATTTGATGACGTCACCTGTAAAATTGTTGTACAGTACTGCCTAGGCAGACACTCGAATCGTAGAAAGCAAGTTCGCATCTTCTGCCAATTTCAATTAATAAGGCACTTCTGGTTTCGACCGGAAGGAAGGTGATTTTGCACTTAATACCAAAACTGAAGACCCTGCAATATTGTATCGATTGCCATTTAAGAACAAAATCAAATCTGTAGCAGTTGATTTTACATTGCTTTTCAAAGATTAAATCTAGAAATTTTGATTGCTTGTATGATACTTGATGACGTCATTACCAGAAACCTCAAGAGCTGTGCTGCATACAGCCAAATCTTGATTATATCTATCAATTTTTAAAGGTTTAAAGGTCTTTTTAATGTAACTTCCGGTCTGATGGCGTAATCAATTTTTTGCGCACAGGTGTTGTCTGCATTATGGTCATCATGTACATTAATTTTGAAGTGATTACCGCAAACTTCACCACAGACATCAAGTGAAAATGCGTTTTTGACGTTTTTTAACCTGCCGCTAGAGGGCGCTCCAAAACTTCATGGCGTCGCCCATTATTTTTTTAAAGGTAAATCCAGACAGACACTTAAATTGTTAAAAGCAATTCATATCTTTTTCCACTTTTAAATTATCAGGAACTTCCAGTTTCGACTGGAAGGAAGAGTCACATGATTTTACGCGCACAGGATAAAATGAGAATCATGTATTACCATGTCGATTCCCACAAATTTCAGGTTCCGGTCTCTCACGGTTGATTTTTTATGGAATTTCAAAGATTAAATTTATTAAACTTTCGAGTGACGTCACGTGACCCATCGCAAGTAAGACCATCTGCGGTGGATTGGGCATTGATGTATTAACAAATGAAGTTCATATATGTTTCCATTTCTCCAAACAGTTCTGGAGAAGGATTTCCTGAGAATATTCTGAGAAGAATAAAAACAGTAAAATCTTACATAACCAAAAGGTATGGGGCTCAAGGCTCAACACCTAACTACAACAAAAATCTATTAATTTCATTACTGATTTCAGTTTGGAAGAAAATTATTTTTCATTTGGGGGTCTGTCCTTTAGAAGAGAGAGGGGTTGTTTTAAGGTTGCTTTGCAGACAAACAAAATCACCCTTTGGTTTTGTTCTTCTTCAGTGTTTGGGCTTTGCTTTTTTGGACAATCATGCTCCAGGACTTTTATTTCAAATGAAACAACGCGTGAACTTCAGAACTGGTATGAACATATCCACCTTGACACTGAAGTGTGCATACAAATGTCACGTCATGATGACTGGAAATATGTATGCGTATGCCACAAAATGTTCGTCTTTCTGGAGGTCTTGTTTTAATTGGATGGGTAAACAGAGGTCACCCTCTAGCGGCACTTCGAAAAACTTTGTTTTCTATATTTAACATTCTAGTGTCAAAAAATTACCCAAATTGCTCGTAAATATTCTTTGTACAATAAAAATGTACTTAATTCCAAAGTTTCATAATGATGACCTCATCAGACCAGAAGTTATCGTAGGAAGACTTTTTAAATTTAGAATTAATCATTTGCTACTTTTAGTGATCATTGTTACAAAAATATTGTCAGCTTCATTATCAATGATTGCCATCCTAATGCTGTGACGTCATCAAACTGGAAGTCAGGTGTCATACATTTGTACAAACACATATCAATGTATATTCCAATTATATTTATAATTCAGAACTTCTTTTCACTAAATTTTGCATAACCTGTCTAAACTACATCAACATCAGTAGTCATTATGAACATTTTTACTGATGAGGTCATCAAACTGGAAGAACTTTGCAAATAAAAAGTATTTTGAAACCTATCAATCTCTTAAAGGATGCATTTTTTGTTCAAATTCTTAAATGCTTGATCCAAAATGTTTGATCCAAAAGTTCATAATTTTTTTCTGCCAAAACACATTTACAACTGTGAAATATACCATAGTGACACACCCCATCACCCTGTGTTTGTTACATAGACAAACGCAAACCTCTAGTTACATGTAATTCTGATACAGGGCAGGAATCAGTGTACTTTGCCAAATCTGATTTATTATTTTAAAGTTTACCATTCTTTGATCACTAAAAAGTTCTCTATATTTTGTTCAATGCTTCATTGCTGAAATAAATAACAATACAATAATTAAATATAAGAATAAATATATCTTTAGGTTTAGATCATGAAAGTAGTAGAGAGAGAGTACATGTACTATTTGCGAAACTGTGTGTCTCCAAGACGTTGCAGTTATTCACAATTATACATGTATGGTGGTTGAAGGTTGAAGACTACACAATGTTCTTGTATTAATCCTACACGAATGGGCTTTAAGGCAGGCCTTACTGTATGTTTAGAAAGCCCCTCCAGGCGTTTTCATATAGTTAAATTTCTGAAGGTTCTGAAGGCCATGTTTTCATTAAGTATTTTATTCCATGAGGACTGAGAATAGTGACAGAGCATATATATACTGTGCATATGTTACATTTGAGTTCTTCTTTACTCACAGATCCAATGACAGTTGCAGCCATCCACAATGAGCAGCGCTTGATTGTGTTGGAACGTGGAAGCAAGTATGTCAAGATGTTCAAAATGAAGGACAACACTCTTGACTTCCAATTCCCAACAGTCGCACCGAGTGAGTTTGAGGAGACACAAGTGAACCTATGTAGTGCAGCAGTAAAAAAAGGAAGAACAATCTTAGTGGGTGATTCCAAGAGAATGGTGTGGACTGAACACAGACCCACTGATGGTAAGATCCTACTCACCGTACCAGTGCAGACTCCACCTTACTTCCTGGCTGTTGATGACGACACTGACAGAGTAGTGGTCAGTGGATATGACACAAAGAAAGTGGATGTTGCAGATAGCAAAGGCAAAACACATGCCACTATCCAACCTACTATCAATGGTACGCCAGTGGCGTACTGCCGTGGTGTATGCTGTGACAGCTCAGGCATCTACCTTGCAATGCACCAAGGTGATGATGACACTGGTCATATTCACCACTATGACCCAGATGGCAGGTTTCTTGATTGCCTGGCTAAGGATCTGTATGTCCCAGGAGGAATCACATTCACATCAAATGGCCAGCTGGCAGTGGCTGACGGCCACTCAGTAAAGATGTATCACAAGGTGTGATGGCATCCAACATGACATTGACTAGCAATCATCATCCCAATAGCAAATGTTGAGAATGAAATTGTCCCGTCATTACAGCACCAATCAACATTCATGTTACACTTATTCCACATCTCTCCTCTAAATCCAAACACAAGCTGTCAATCCCTCTGATGAGAATCATTTTATACTAACAAGTTCTTAATTATAAACTGAATTGGTCACATTTGTTTTGATCAGTGTTGTAGTACTCGTACTCTGTCCTTTTTTTTTTTTAGAATAGTAGTACTCGTACTCGAATGTCAAAGTACTCGTACTCAACATGACGGTACTTGTACTCGGGCAGCAAAGTACTAGTACTCGACATTGTACTGGTACTCAAATAGCAGTACACGTACTAAAGAAAAACGTATAGCTTGACTTCATGGCCTTATTTTATCGATACTTTCTGTTTGAAATGGTTGATTGGCTTGCGGAGAAATCACAGTTTCCTGACTTTCCTCTGGACACGTTCGGACAAACACTATTAACAGCTAGCTGTGAGTGGGTCTTTACATCGGTCTGACTGGGCCTGGGCCAATCACGCACAATGACCGATTTGCCGTATGTAGGCACAATGTCCAATCATGTACGTGAAATGCCGAAATGTTCCTCAAAATGGTCGTTCAGTTAACTTAGGTGATTGGAGCAAGGCCGTTTTCTGAACCACGGTTTCGGCTCCCTATCCGGGTCCAGGCCCATTGCCAACCTGCATGAATGGAGAAAGTGACGGAGCCGAAGCCAGGGTTTGGAAAACGGCCCAAAGTCTGGTTCTGGCTTCAGGCCCACAGACATAAACATAGGCCTAGGATTGTCATGCCAGGGAAGCAGACTATATGCTTAGTACACGTACATTTCTGCGAATCTGCCACATTGCACGTTGTACTGTCCACATGCGCTTGTCAAAAATTGTTGGCCTGTGAAGAATTTTTGCACTTTTGCACCTTACTTGTTTGTACCCGTATTAGGAAATATATGTACTCGTACTCGTACTCATACTCGGATGTACAAGTACTTGTACTCGTATTTGGCACTCGGCAGTACTCGGTACTCGGAAGAAAGTACTCGACTACAACACTGGTTTTGATACAGGGATGTAAGTTGGTGTTTACATGTTTGTTTGAATATAATGACCCCCCCCCCACTAACACCTGGCCCAACCCAGTACTATATATGTTTTCCTGTTCAGTTTAATAGATTTGGCAGCGAATTTGATGACGAATCACCCATTTTCGCTCAAACTTGGATGAACGTTCAGATCAACATTCAATTAAATTAATAAATCATTTAATTTAATTCTAAAAGCATGCGATTGCACTATTCAATGATTCCATTTCAAAATGTATGCATTCAAATGAAAATGCTTCCAGTTGCGTCAGTTTGGTCATTCAAATTCACCGTTAAAAAAACATTTGTGAAATGTGAGCAGAGGAATTCAAAACCAGTTCATATAATAACTTTGTTCGTCTGTTTTTGTGTCGTAGTTCCAATTTGAAAATGCATAAAACTAACTGTTTCCCGCAAGACTTGCCAACAAAGCAGCCGCCACAAAATAACCATTATTAATCACTTTCTTTTGCATGAAAAGAAAGCAGATGCATGAAGCATTTTTTTGAAGAAAAAAAACCCCAGATTGCAATTTCAAACTAGAAGATAAAAGAGCAAAAGGTTAAAATTAAGAATGTATAAAAAAAAATATATATATGTCTGAATGTGAACATGATAACTGAGGGCAAAGGATCTCCTAAGTTTAATGTTGCATATGTTTAGTGTTTGTTTAATTTTCTCTCATTTTTACTTCTTTAGATTTAAGACTGATATTAGATACATTAAACATGAAGAAACTAGAATGAAATCTATAAAAATACTGCAAGTGAGACTTGCGCATTCCCCTGGCGGACGTACGCTAGGAATCATGGACGATATTGTTCTCTTTTGTTCTCTGGTATTTTTTGTCCACGGTTTGAAAAGATGAACACGTACACGCACGCACGCACGCACCCACCCACCCTTACGTTACATACCTTGTGTGGACATTGCTTTGTTTTCGTGTAGTTAAGAAAACTCGGTACACATTACGTGAATCTCCCATTTGAGCTAGACCCGAGTTTGCCTATGACAAACTCGGGTCGTACCTACCGATTTCAGATTCAGCAGCTTTCAACGCGATCTCTCTTATCTGATCAAGAGTTAACGAGACGTTAACTGGCCCTGGGGAAGTGGGTGCCAGGGTAAGTGTTTATCTTATAATTACTTTACTGCTAACAGCTGATAAGAGTCACAGTGAAATCGGTAGGTACAGTTCAGGGGTTTTGGCAAATGGGAGTTTCACGTAATGCAAAAAATAACTTTACTTAAACTGTGAAAACTCTTTTAACCCAATTTTTTTTCTATGATTCCCTATAGTGCTACATTCTGCTACAGATAAACCTAACCCAAAAATGCCTCTAAACCTGTTTTCCAGAAAGGGCAAAACCTTATGTGGACACGGCTTAGTCCACATAAGGTTAACACAACCTGCATTATGTGGACCTCTTTTGTTCACAAGTCCACATAGGGTATGTAACACAAACTCACGCGTGTGCGCGCCCACACACTCACCCACACACACACCCCTACAAACAGAAGAAATACGCTATCGCAATATCCCCCTCCGGCTTACAGCCAGGGGGATAAAAATAACATGTGAACAGTGAAAATTTTAATAAAGACCTTGCATCTCACCTTTGATCGTTTCCCATTATTTTGAATACGGAAAGTACTAAATAGAATGCACGGAGATGAAAACGAAATAAGATTCTTATGCAATTAACCCTAAACCAAATAGACTGCTAAATTGAATGATCATTTATTTATACCGAATGACATAACTTCAACTTAGGATGTGTTACAAGATAAAAATGTCTGACAACGAATTTGAACGCTTAAAAAACTATTAATATGAACCACAGGAATGACAACAGGAAGCTAGTTCGCTTCAAATCGACCACTTTCCCGATGAATTTGGATGCTATGATTGAGAAATTGGCCAGGAAAACCTACAACAATCTTTTAAACACATATGTACGGCCCATATTTGAATATGCTGCGCCTGTGTGGCACTCTGGTCTAACTTCAAACAAAACTTCAAACGAAGCAATACAAAAAGGGCCTTTGGACCATGATCATTCATCCTATGATATATCGCTCTCTAACTTTAATGTTAAGACCTTGACCCACTGGAGGGGAAGACCTTTGTTTACAATTTGCGAAATTTTGTGCTCGTTTCTGAGTGTTTTAAGAGCTGGTTTTCTAAAAATAATTATACTCATGCAATGGAACTTCGGCAAAAGCGGCATTTTATTGAACCTAAAGTCCGAGTTGAAAGATACGGCAAAAGCTCTATCCCGTATCTTACTAAATTACTTAACATACATACATGTACTTGATACTTTACCTTTGACAGTGTTTGGGGTTTATCTAATGTATCTCATTATGTATATATGGAATTTTTTATTTGATAAAACCTTTCTAAAGGTCAAAAAAGGCTCCGGTTTCTGGTATGCGCGCGCTTCACCGTAGCAATGTGTGTCGGCAAAATTAACAAGTTTTTTTCAATGTAAGATGATTTCTCAAAACCACCAAACTCACTGGTTTGACTGGAATCCTGCTGCTGCACAATTTTAACGTGTTTATAGATGGAGTTATGGTCGAGAATAAGATTTATGTGGCCTTTCTGGGCTCCCATATATTTTGCAGACAGTGTTGTATTTTTGTGATTATGTGTGTGTGGAAGCCAGACGTGCGTGTGTGTGGAAGCGATGGTCGTGTATGTCGATGTCGCTGTATGGTCTGACATTACCGTTTTCTCTGATTTTTGTCTTGGCTATCCAAATTTCCTGAAGAATGTTTTTGTCAGTCGAGATTGCAAGTGGGTGCAGAATTCTCAATCCTTATGGTATTACTGAGGTCACCTCAATTAAGCTCCACTCTGAAGGATATTTTTGAGAGTTTTAACTGGGGATTAAAGCGTCATCATCTGCATCATCAGCCGACATTTGAAGAAAAAAAATAGGGGGAAAAAAGCTGCATCGCCGCACCACTTTTGGGGCAAGCTCCCTACCAGAAACCAAAGAGTTTTTTTTGTGGCCTAAACTCACATTCTTATAATTTTATTTTAGTTTATTTTTTATTCAGGAGTACGTAGGACTTTGCTATAGAATAGTGCAGGGGTGGGTCTTTCCGATGTATAAATTGTTTGCTCTTAAACCATTAGAGTGTGTTTTTTTTTATATCTAATACATGAAGTATATATTTTAATGTTCTTTTTTAATGACTACTGTGATTTAAGCTGTGATTTAAACTGTTTTAAAATTTATTTTATTGTACAATCCGCCTTTTGGTCGCGATAGTTTGACGATAAAGATAATAAATAATAATAAATAAATATAACAAACTTTTTGTTATGAAACCCCTGCTTTGTTGTGGCTTTCACTTCATCTCTGGTACTAGATTCCTAAGAATCCAACCATCATTTGGCCATCTGTGTCAGGATTTGGTGTCTCTGAAGAAGACCAATATTGTACCAATATGGACCAATATTGTACTGGAGTTACATCAGTGGACAAAAATCATGAAGCTTGAAGCCAAACCAGTGACAAACTCAAGATTTCATGAACACAATTAAGATTCTCAAATTGTTCCTTATGGGAAATTAAGATTCTTGTTTGTTCCTCATGGAACTTGCTGTACATGCTGCTATCTTTCATAACAAAGATTTGAGAAACGAATAGGATCATTTTACTGTTGAATTTAGTGTTATTATTCAAGATAAGCATTTAGTCTTCAAGTATATTGAATGGTCTACATGTATCCTAAAGATGAGTGACAAAGCTCATTTTATTAATGTGGTTTCAGATCTTCATTCACAGAATGGAGAATTATGTTGACAGTGTTCATGAGGTTAACATCTTGACCTCATCAGAGGCTTGAAATGGTAGAAGCCAAAGCTGGAGACAAAGCCAAGATTTAGTAAACTCCCTGAGATTCTGAAATTTGTTCCTAATGAAATCTACATGTAATCCATTATATATTGTACTTTTGTTTATATTAGAAACTTTGAGAGTTTTACAACCACTTCATCCTTGAGATGTAACCATACTACAAGTATTTTGTGAAATAATATTGTGTAAATTCATTTTAAGCATACGCATAGTTAGTAATCAGATTACTGTTCAATATTTACTCAGTTTTTGTACTACTCATTTAAATTACTTAATTGTCTATTGAAGATAATTTACTCACTGAAATGTTTGCTAAGGATGAGTGAAAATTAATTTGGTTTCCTGTCTTAATTCACAGAATGAAGACTCATGTTTCTAAGAATGTTATATCTTGATTTGAAATTTGTTAATCAAAAAACCTTCAGTTTGAATAATTAGAAATCAATTCGACCGAAACTGAATTTCAGAAAGCTATACGGCCTGAGTTGCCTTGATTTTGGCCTGACGGCCACCTTGAAAAGGTCCCACGCAAATAGCACTGTCTAACCATTTTTTCCTCAACAAACCCAACAGATTGACTCATCTTTTCACGAATTCAATTACACACCTCTGTTTTCATTGTTTTGCATTTTTGGTTGCCATTTCAGAAAACTTGAAAATGAAAAACAAAATCAATTCAGTTTGGGTTTCGGCAAAAAATATGAATTTGTTTGCAAAGTATCAATCTTATTGTAAAAATTAAATGTTCAAGTAAACTTTTAAGTGTTTAACAATTCACCACTGTTTGTAGATCTTACAATGTAGCAGTCAAAACAAGACTTTGTAAACTCCCTTTATGTATATTCTTCAATTTGTTCCTATTGGAACATACTTCATACATCTACTCAGATCTCTGCAATACATTTTCTGATAATAGAAATTACAACCTGTACAATTTTAATTATTCTGTACTTCTGTTAATTTCTCTTTTTAAAGCCATGTAGGATCATTTGCAATTACCCAGATATGTACCTACCGATTTAATGACAGAAACCTCAAAGTGAAGATAGGACTAGTAACAAACACCCTATGAAATAATTCCACCTGAAATTGATATTGTCAGAAAACAAACATTGAAGGTGGTTTCAAAATGGAGTGCCTACAAAATCCAGTTACGAGATCCAAAGACTTGTGCATTTATGTTTGTTTTTTTGTCTGTTTTCTCCAAAATGTATAGTAGCCACTCACCTAATAACGAACAGAATGCTTGTTATGCACTGTAATTAAATTATTGAGCACTTTTGTTGCTTCGGGGGAAAAAAACCTGCAAAAAGCAAATGATCCTATGCACAATGTACATTTACTGAAGCAAACACATCACTGTGAAAGTTAATCAGGGTTAACTTTAGTCTTTTAATGTTCACTCAGTGTAATTTGAAAACAATTTTTTTTTTTGCAGTTTTGTTCACTTTGTAGTGTTTCATAGAAATCATCTTTATTGTTATTATTTACAAGCTTTGTACATTTGCATTCATATCAATGAAACTATAATGTTGACTAGTTTAATCATCAAAATGTCTGCTAAAGATCAGCCACAATGCTTTTCCTGTGAAGTTGGTTTCCTGTCTGAATCCACAGTTTACAAACTTGTTTTTACTGAAGTCATCAGCTTTGATCTTAATTCTAATTTCAGAATAACATTACTGTCAATTTTCGAAACCAAAATGGAAAGTGTGAATCTTTGGATACCCTGGTTACTCAAAAATACAAAAAAACAACCTCCCAATCCATTTCGACATGATTTTTCACTTACATATGACATTTCAGGCACTGATTACTGAAAACAAGGTTTTGGGAGGCATCCCTCATTTAGCCTCAGCAGGTCACATTTTGTCTTTAAAGGGAATGTACATCATTGGCTTTTGCTGTAATTTTCAGAAATGAACTGTTTGAGGGGTTAGTATAATAGATTAAAAATATTGTTACACTGATATGCTTGACATTTTGTGTTCGAAAATGCCGGAAAAACCAAGAAAAACAAAAATGTTCAAGTAGTCTGGTTCCCTGACTCCACTAAAGATAAAATGGATCAATTTATAGATGCCAGAAACTTGTAAGGTAGTCTAGCTGCTCTGCACCCGTTAATGAACATGTAACAAATAGCAAACAAAATGTAGACTGAAAAAAGGGTAAATTTGGAGCAGAAGTTGAAAAATAGGTTTTTCCAATGGTGGTCGGCCGACCACCGTGTCAACCCCCCCAGCCCTGTCCCAAAAAATACAAGATAAGTCAACCCCCCCCCCCCACTCCTGCTGTGACGACCCCCCAAAAATTATACTGGTATAATGTGCGCCTGTTCAAAATACGGTACACCATTCTGTAATCTAGTGCTAATAATCATCAAATTTGAACAGCTCCCCCTATTGAAATATGGTACCAGCCCCCCCCCCTCCAATTTTTTGATTTTACGGAGGCCAAGTGTCCGGAGAAAAAAAACCTGTGTACATGTTCAGATTTTTTTGGCTGATGAAACCCTCCCCCCTGAGAAAATTCCTGGATCCGCTCCCGAGTGTAAACAGTTGCAAGTCATTTTAACAAATGTTCAAAATCAATTGTATTGCATTTAAGGAAGCTATGGCCTCTGTTGCCTTGATTTTGGCCTGACTGCCTCTTTAAAATTTCCTTGCCTTTTCAAGAATTAAATTCCATATCTCTGTTTTTATTGTTTTACATATTTGGTTGCCATTTTAGAAAACTTGACAATAATTTTAAAAATAATCCCACTCAATACAGTTTGAGTTTCAACGAAAATTTGTTAATTTTCATTAAACATTTCAAATTCTATTGCAGCAATAACATATTCACACAGCCTTGTAAAATAAGTTTGGAAATGAGCAGAAATAAAATAATTCATTAATTATTTGGAAAAAGAAATACCCGCTTTGTAGTTCTTTGTAGTCGCTCTTTTCTTCAGCTAAAATTAAAAAGAAAAATGTTGCCTTGAAATAACTATATTGTTATTCCAATTGGACTAACAATGTACAATGAAGATATAATTGACCACTGCTGAGTGTGGAATTTGCCAGAAACAATCAAAAGTGGTCAAATGCGTGACTAATTACAATTTTCTACAAGTTGTGGCAATTACGAAATTCATCAACTTATTATTTTTTTGGATTACCTTTGCTCGATACATAAAGATGAAGACAATTTTATGAGTGGATTCCAGCCGGTCAAATAGATTCCAGATTTCTTAAACCAGTATGCAAGTCTTCATAGCCGCATGACAAAGTCAATGGTTTCACCTCTTCATCAGACCCCAAACAATAAAAGTTGCACAGCGCCCTCTATTGACAATGACTCTCCCTCCCTTCATTATTGAGTGTACTGAAATTAATAAAAACAAATTTGGTCCCCCCAAAAATTCCGATGTGGGGTTCAGGGCCCGGTTAAGGCCCTGAAACAAATTTGGATTCTAAATGATCTGTGGTGCGATCTGAGGCATTTTCTGACCACTTTAAACAAATCTTTTTTAAGGAAAAGATGGTGTGTACGCAGTGCCTGCCTTTTTGCGATGTCACTTAAAAAAATGTGTCTGTTTTTTGGGGGTGGGGGGTGGGGGGGCATGGCCCTGGTTGGCCTCGCCTGGATCCGCCCTTGAATACTGAAATTAATAAAAACTAGTGGCCCACAGACCACACGTGTCGTCCTTTTCCACAGTCGACCCCTATAATTATGATTTGTGTTCTTAAAAAAAAGATTATATTTTGTGCATTTTTAAACGATGAGAAATTACCCATAGATGACCTTTGACCTCCAACTTTCAAAAGACTTGTGATGAACCCCCATCCAAGGTACACTTCATCAAAGTTACACTAAAATCCATCAAATTATGTAGACATAGAAACATTTGAAGCATATTTGAACAATACGGATGTCAATCATATGGACATTTCGCTCACACAGAATAGTTAGAACTGGTGATATGAGTGTCTCCCAATTTATTCGGTTGCACGACACAAACATTGCCACTATTTTGTTAATCTTGTATCATAGAAATCAGACAAGTTTCTCGAAGGGCTGATATTTTATTTCCTTACAAATTTGGCTATTGAACGTAGGGGATGACCAGGCGCGGTTCTAGAACCAATATTTTGGAGGGGCTAGCACGGTGGATCCAGAATTTTTTTCAGGGAGGCGTGCTGAAATGTAGATCGGTTATTTTTTCCAGACACTTAGGCCTCCGAAAATCAATAGGTGGGGGGGGGGGGGGGCTAATGCCATATTTTCAATGGGGAGCGCCAATAAAATCCTAAAATCATTCACAACTAATGCACGCTTGTCACGACTATTTCTTTAGGGGGTGACCATTCGCATGTACATCACAATCCTTCTCTTTGCTAATGCAATTTTTTTTTTTTACGGAATTTATTTTGAGGGGGCTAGACAAAATTTTTTGGGGGGGGCTACAGCCCCCCCTAGCCCCCCCGTAGAACCACGCATGGGGATGACTATTATTCTACATTTGCCTACAACTTTGGATGTAACTTGCAATTTGCCAGCTGGAACCCTGACCATGCAATACAGTCCTTGCTACCATCTACACTTGATGACTTATATGCAACTCCAAAAGATTAGGCATGCGGTACGCAGGCCTATATCAGCAATACATTTAAAGTGGACTTCAAATGTTTTAAAGTAGATATTAAAGGTACATGTGTAGAGAAAATATGGAAGATTTGAAGACCGTCTCACAATGGCTACAGCCAGGGCCGTAGTTAAGTCCCTCGTAAGTCTTTCACAAGTCCAGTCACAAGTTACGAGATAAACAATGACAAATAAATGCTTTTGCAACGGTACATTTGAAAAGCTTGTGATTTGACTTGATCGGAGACTGAGGGACTTGTGAAGGACTCGACAATGAAAGCAGCTGAATCTGCATCCCATAGACAACTGTTACTGGCTATCACTAGCAATAACACATGTGTCTATGAAATTAGCAGAATCTGCATCACATAGACACATGCTAGCGGCTAGCGATAACATCTATGAAAGCAGCTGAATCTGCATCCCATAGACGCATGTTACTGGCTACGGCTAGCAATAACACATGTGTCTATGAAAGCAGCTGAATCTGCATCCCATAGACATGTTTTACTGCTAATCGTAGCCCGATTATTGACACAGACTCAAGATTCAAGACAAGACCCACCTTTGGATCGGTGCAATGAAGTTCCATGGTGTCTACAGGGTTTCAGAACGTTCCTGCCATTCCATGAGCTGTCACCCCTCCGACATCTCCCATGGCCATGTTATGATGCATGCCAGACATTGGCTCATTACTCAGCAAACTGGCTGACAGGTGTCTGTAGGAAATAACCAGGGGAATAAAGTTAGAACTCACAAGCATGATGATGTTTCAATAGTGTCTTGAGATACACAATTAAGGTACCTCTTCATGAGGTGTTGATTTCTCTTTTGATTTTCTCAATGATCGCTGTTCAGTTTTGGCTGGTCCCAGAGGGCCAGCCTACAGTCCTCTTTGTACCTCACGGATCAACTCACTGTCACGTGTGAGCTGGGCAGTGCTGTTGCATAGGATTACCCTGTAACACCAATGAATGGGCTAAATCAATTGAATAGGACTGTGTGTACTCTGGAACCAACTTTAATTGCCTTATGTTGTTCTAAACTGTTTTTAAGTCCTGAACTCATGCTGATTGAGTGTGGTGGGGGTGGTGGAGGGGTGAGATGCTTACTTGTTCATTTAGAAGCCATCCTCTCTTGATAGTGTCTTGATGGGGGAAGTTAGGCATCCTGTTAGCTGCTGTGCCTGGTATGTCCTCTACGTCGCTACTTGGGATCCAGTCACCGCTGCTCCCCGGGGAAAAATTCAGAAGAAACAACAAGTTTGTTTTAAATCTGCCATTTATAAGGAAAATATTCTCTTGAATGGATGACAACTAATATTTTGCTAATCCGCATGTCCTGTATGTCCATTGGGTTTAGAAATCACAGTTGGCTATTTTTAAATGATATTTTCATGGCCTGAACTTAAATGTTATCATATCCTTCCGAGTTGATTTTATAGCATTTTTTAATCAACAAGTATCTTTTAGCTAAGTTCTTCAATTAGGATCTTTCAGTACCGAGCCAAGGAAATATGAGACTATTTCACACTCCTATTAACTTGATGCTTCAGATATAGTCAGTTTTCATGCATCTAATGAAAGTGTGTGGTAAATGAAAACTGAGCTTACCTGGTGTATAAGCCCAGATGCTACTCCCTGGTGAACCAACAGGGTAACCCAGATCACTGACAGGTACAACAACAAAGCTGACAGGTGTCTTGCGTTGCCCTCGACTATGCTCATTGCTGATTGGAATTGGTAAGCGGCTATCTTGACCAATGGCTGCTGGAGGCGGGGCCTGAGGCTGTTCAGTTGCCATGGTGACCAGACTGGACATGATGGTTGATAAACAAAGCGAGCCTCCACATGCGCTGCTCAAAATTAAATTGAAATAAACAAGAAAAGTGTGTCTTCCAACACAAATGCCCCTCCACCCCAACCGTCCCATAACTTGACACACTGCCACCCTCTTGATATGATAATTTATACGAGCTATCTGGTTCTGTGGGACTATTCAGTTACATAACCATTGATTTGTTTAGTTAACACTGATCTTGACCTGTGGCACCCCCTCCCTCTGAATTAAAACTGGTTTCACAGGGTAGGTGTTGTAATTAAATGTGAAGTGAAAAACAACAAGATCCTACAGAATGAAGTAGAAAGAGATGTACCACTTGAAAGCTACCTGACAAGTTTCATGACAATACACCAAGTCTAAATTGAGTTATCGTGATGACAAGCATTTCTTTTGTTTACGTTATCATAATGTATTTCTTTTGTTTTAGCCATATTGACCTTGACCTTTGACTGGTAACCCCCAAATTCAATAGGCTTCTTGGGCGTACCTCTAGCAAGCCACCTGTCAAGTTTTATGACAATCCATCAAGTCTTCCTTGAGTTATCGTGATGACAAGCATTTCTTTTGTTTTAGCCATATTGACCTTGACCATTGACCTGTAACCCCCAAATTCATTAGGCTTCTTGGGGGTTCCACTAGCAAGCCATCTTTAAAGTTTCATGACAATACATCAATGCTAATTTGGGTTATCGTGATGACAAGCATTTCTTTTGTTTACGTTATCATAATGCATTTCTTTTGTTTTAGCCATATTGACCTTGACCTTTGACTGGTAACCCCCAAATTCAATAGGCTTCTTGGGTGTACCTCTAGCAAGCCACCTGTCAAGTTTTATGACAATCCATCAAGTCTTCCTTGAGTTATCATGATGACAAGCATTTCTTTTGTTTTAGCCATATTGACCTTGACCTTTGACCTGTAACCCCCAAATTCAATAGGCTTCTTGGGGGTTCCACTAGCAAGCCATCTTTGAAGTTTCATGACAATACATCAATGCTAATTTGAGTTATCGTGATGACAAGCATTTCTTTTGTTTACGTTATCATAATGCATTTCTTTTGTTTTAGCCATATTGACCTTGACCTTTGACTGGTAACCCCCAAATTCAATAGGCTTCTTGGGCGTACCCCTAGCAAGCCACCTGTCAAGTTCTATGACAATCCATCAAGTCTTCCTTGAGTTATCGTGATGACAAGCATTTCTTTTGTTTTAGCCATATTGACCTTGACCTTTGACCTGTAACCCCAAAATTCAATAGGCTTCTTGGGGGTTCCACTAGCAAGCCATCTTTGAAGTTTCATGACAATACATCAATGCTAATTTGAGTTATCGTGATGACAAGCACTTCTTTTGTTTACGTTATCATAATGCGTTTCTTTTGTTTTAGCCATATTGACCTTGACCTTTGACCAGTAACCCCCAAATTCAATAGGCTTCTTTGGGAACCCACTAGTAAACTACCTGCTAAGTTTCATGACAATCCATTAAGTTTATCTTGAGTTATCTTGATGAAAGCATTTTCTTTTGTTTTAGCCATATTGACCTTGACCTTGTACATGTAGCCCTCAAATTCAAAAGGCTTCTTGGGGAACCCACTTTCAAACTAAATGCCAAGTTTCATGACAATCCATCAAGTCTATCTTGAGCTATCGTGATGAAAGCAAAAGTGTGACATACACACACACACACACACCCATTCCAAAATTTGTATCCTTGTGGAGACATTTCTTTGTTCCCGTGTAGTAAAGTGTTCAATTTTGA
The DNA here is from genome assembly GCA_029964075.1 of Patiria pectinifera. Lineage (NCBI taxonomy): Eukaryota > Metazoa > Echinodermata > Asteroidea > Valvatida > Asterinidae > Patiria > Patiria pectinifera. The sequence continues at coordinate 27,630,362 of CM057150.1, forward strand.
AAGTGAATTTTCAAAATGCTCTTATTTTAACCAGAATAAGTTTCCTTGGCTGAAATTTGGAATTAATATCCCTTTTCTAAAACTCTTCCATCTGCGACAAATAAACACACCTTGGAAATTCCTAGTTTTTGAGTAAAACCCATATATCTATTTCGTGAAAACCTTGTGGAGACCTATTCATCTATAGAAATTGCCCTGTGGAGACCTTTACAATGTTTTGTTCACTATTGTGTGTGAGTCTCCACAAGGCAGCAAATTTGTGGTCACACACACACCCACACACACACCCACACACGGAAGGACACGACAGAAACAGTATGCCCTTCGGCTTCGCCGGGGCATAAAAAAGGAATCAGGAAAAACACATCAATATAACTTTGCAGGCTATTGTAATTGTTAAGGCTTTGCGTAGCTGTGAGTACAACTTGTGAGTACACACAAGAAGACAGTTTACAGATACACCAAGTGAAGTGACTGTCTAATAATAAGGGAATAAATATGTGCTTGTCTGGTTTTAAACAAATCCGTTTAATACCAGCTGGAGGCTTGGGCACTGATAATGGCAATGCGAAAAGTCAAGCATATGTTTATTCCCATTCATAAATACGTTTTCAGTCAAAAAGTCAAATCAAGTAAAAAAAAAAAAAAAAAATTCCCTATGATTTTGGTCAACAATTTAAATTAACTTATTTTTTTTTTAAACACCCCTCTAGCTTTGTCATGGTATGTGCCCCTCGCAAGTAGTCGTGAACAACATCTTAGATGGAGATTGGCGCGTGATGCGTGTACTGCATGATATGGTGCAGGATGCGCAGTGCTGGTGTAGTGTGAATTTAGCACTGTGATAAATACGGACTCATTGGTAGTATTGCGCATGCCTAAGGGAAAATTGTGAACATTTAGCCAATAAAAGGTTCGAAAGTGCAGACCACATTTCATGGGAGTTCCAATTTCATGCGACACCAGAAAAGTATTTAAAACCAGCCAGCCAGTTACTAAGACTGGCCACGTGACAGGCTCTCAGAATTGTTAAACTGTTGTAATTAGGTACATGTATTTATTCGTAAAAAAAACACACTTTTAATCCATGATTTTTATATTTCTTTAAAATATCTGAACCGTACTAGACATATCAAAATTACCAAATTCAAGAAATCTTAATGAAAACGCCTCAACGTTACATTTTTTTTTGGGGGGGGGGGCATTTTTCTCCACTACAGTGTGCCCACTTCTGTCTCATTTTGCCAGAACGGCAATGTCAAAAGACTTTTGACGTTAAAAATAGGCCTGCATCAACAATTTTTTTTGGGGGGGGGGGCAAAAGTTTGTACTCACAGTCTGGATGGGGCCTCTGTCATGCTCTCATCCCCTTCAATTCTGTACACAATGCTGTACATGACGTACTCAAGCTGTCTGTCAAAGCGGTTGTGCTGTCGTCAAGGGGTGTGTACTCCACATCGTCAGGGTAACCATTACCGTTGTTGCTAGAACAACGCGGAATGTATCACCTGTTTTTAAAGAGAAAAAAATACAAAGAAATTAATGAACTCCCTCGGGCATCGCCATGATTTTTCCAGGGGGGGGGGGGCAAAGCAAATTTTCACCAAACTTTTTCATTATATTCTCAATTTATCATTTTTCCAAACATGAGCAGGGGAGCATTTGCTCTACCCCCCCCCCCCCCCATCAAACAAACAGCAATATGGCTACGCACTTCTTTTTCCTTTTTTTCCCTCTTTTTCTTTTCTTCTCGTTTCCCGGGGGTGGGGGGGGGGGGCAAGCGTCCACCCTTGCCCCGCCCCTTTGCGACGCCCAAGTGAACTCCCCTTGACTTATAAGTGCTGGTGGTGATGTACATTCAGATTATTCCATGCGCACATTTTGTCCATCAGTACAGTCGAGTCTCGTTAATACAAACTCGTTCGGACCAAGCCAAAAAAGAATTTTGTAATAAGAGGAACATCAGTCCCATTCATTTTGCACATAAAAGCACAGTCGGGACTAAAGCTTTATGTTTGTTATAACCAGAATTGTATTAACAGAGTTTGTAATGAGGAGATTTGACTGTATTTTTGAATCCTCTTGTCTGAAAAGGAACTTGGGTCTTACAAAACACCTGTGTGACAAGGAACACTAAAAAGTCCCACCTGAAGCACCAGAATAAATATACTGATATTCAAAGCAAGACATGCTTACATACATGTACATGTACATGTACATGTACATGTGTAAGTTTCTCAAATATCTTTTGAAATAATTGAAATTGCAAATGATTCCAGATAGTGGCCATATTAAGCTTAATCCTCTTTAATCCTTCAAAATCTTCCCGGCGGTTTTGGAGAATTTGGGAGGATTGAGACTGAATGGCAACAAAATGTCGGTTGATTTTGGAGCAACATTGTGTTGAGTTTGTAGGCTGTATTGCTTTTGTTCAATCATGCATAATTGAGCCCTGCAGATCCATAGCATCCTCACTGCTATGTCATTGGCACTGCCTCAACCCATTAGCAGTAAATTGTTGGAAGATTTTGAAGGATTGAGGCAATAGTCACCCCTCCCCTGAACAAATAAAAAACAAATAAAGGATGATTTTGGAGGATTAAGGCTGCATCTAATTTTACATGGTGGCAATTGGAGGATTTGGAAGGATGGAGGATTTGGAAGTATTGAGGATGGATCCTAGCCAAAAAGGCCGGGGGGGGGGGTGGGGGTTAATGCAGTCATCCTCCAAGAGTGATTATGAATAGCAAACTACCTAACCCCCCCCTAAAAAAATTGTTTGAAGGCATTCTGAATGATATGTGGTGAAGTAGCAAGGTACCTAAATGTATTGAATGACACACATACATGCACCAGTACATATAAAGTGGGTAGGGGTTGGGCTGGCATTGTTGTAATTAAATAAAAAAATACCACCACCCCCCAAAAAATACCCCCCCCCCAAAAAAAAAAAGGGAGAGAGAAAAAGCAAAGGAAACTTTGGGTAATGAAACACTTTGGTGGATCATGTTTTTCCAGAAAAGTTAAAAAAAACACCAAGAAACATGTACAGACATATAAACGCATAGACCACCAGTCGTGCGCGTTAAACCGTGATTTACAAAAAAGTGTAGACAAAACGCTTGTTGACAGCGCACGTAACCGTGCGACGCGCGTTCAATGCAGATACGCGCTTAGGACAGCACACATTTACATACAGAACATAAATTTTTTAGTTAACAAAACCTGTTTTACTCACAATCCGAGTGAGAAAAGTTGTGCACATTATTGTTTTTAATTTACCTAAAACATAAGTAACACAAGGTTTTTTTTTTTTATAATCAAAAAATAACTTCAAAGATTTTTTTTTTACTGGAATAGTTCAACCGTGTGTATAATCTCTATACCGAGAGGTGAATTTGCCCATAGTTTAGTTTAGTTTTGACTAGGACCTGGTGGTCTATGTGTTTATAATGTCTGTGGATACATGTACATGTACACTGACCAGAAAAAAATCCATCACGCCACTTTCCAAGGTGAAAAACTACATAAGCCAAGAGAAAGATAAGCTACATCTGACGTGGAGGTTTGGAAAGTGAAATATTACTTCCAACAAGGAAATTATCAGACAAATATACACAGGATTTTTTTCAAAATGAAAGTGTTTTAACACTCTTTCGTGTGCTTTCCTGTACATGTGCACTATCATTTCTACTTTTGCACATTTAATAATCTAGTTTTGGGTGATAGACTTTTTTTGTAATTTAGCTGTTATTGAACAGAGCTTTATTGTACAGAGAAACTTAAAGTGTGATGTCTCTGAAGTCTTTGAAGATTTTAGAGAACTTAACACACGTTCCTCGTAATGTTTTTCTAAACTAAATTCACAAAGTACGTGTATTATAATACAACAAGCAGTCAATGAGGCGAGACATGCATTTAGTTTCTCTCTAATTGCAAAGAATGTTTTCAAATGTTGCAGTTATTTAAGCCATAAACTTATTCAACTATGACATTTTGGGCTATTTTTGTGTTGAATTACTATTACGTAAAAGTATTTACGTATTTTTGTTCCTCTTTCTTTTCTTTAAGCGGGGGGCAACTGGACAATATTTTAGAAGTACTGAATCATGAGTACATTTCAGTTTTCTTTAAGTTACCGGGCAAAAAAACGGTGAAAATGGGCAAATTGCAAAAACAAAATCATTGTAATTTCAAACCAAAAACAAATAAGCCCAAGGAACTCAATCTGTTCGGGTGTGAAGACCTGATTCATAAGCAGAGAAATAATTTGATTTAACAGGAAACAAAAATGATTAGCAAAACAGGTTATGAGCCACAATAATGTGAAATGGTCCTGTCTAAAAAACAAACATTGGTTTCAAAAGGGGCTGCCTACAGATTACAGTTGTGAGATCCAAAGACTTGTGCATAATGTTTTATGTTTTCTCGAAAATGTACATAGTAGCCACTCAGCTAAGACTTGAACAGAATGCTTGTTATGCGCCCTACTGGTACTTAAAATACTGAGCTCTTTTGCTGCTTTCATGAAACAAAATCTGTGAATGATCCCATGTACAATATACCTACACATTGGTAAAGATAACTACTGTTCAAATTCGGCCTTTGCCTTTTATTATTCATTCTGTTTCTTTTACAACATTTTTTGAAGTTTTGCATTTACAAGCTTTGCACACTTGCATTTTTATCAGTGTGGCACTTATGTTGATGATGATTTTATCATCAAAATTTCTGCAAAACATGAGCCACATTACTTCAATTAATTTGATTTCCTGAAATTACAGAATAAAGATGTGCATTTATTGTACTCATCTGATTTTGATTTTAAGTGTTATACATTTCCTATTAAAAGTTAAAAAACTTCTTTCAATGTGAAAGATTCCAAATTATTTTAACAAATGTTCAAATCAATTGTACAGGGTGAGAAAAAAACCCAAATGTCGGGACTACTATTTTAGTGAAGTTCTGCATGTAGCACTTTCAAAATCTAGGATATGAAAGGCCAATTTATAAGCTTTCTTTTAGTACAAGAATCATTCAAATCACTCATGTACTTTTTAAGTTACGGAATTTTAAACACATCCACGTCAAAAATGCATTCTTTCAGCAAAACAAAAACAATTCACACACATCCCTACATGATTTGTTTGCGTTAGGCCTAAGCTGAAAGAACACTTAGATTTTGAAAGTGCTACATGTACATGCAGAACTTTACTAAAACAATGGTCCCAACATTTGGGTTTCGGTTTTTTTTTCACTCACCCTGTATTGACTTTCAGGAAGCTATGATTTCCTGGTTTTCATGCGTTAAATTCCATACCTCTGTTTGTATTGCTTTACCTATTTGGTTGCCAGTTCAACAAACTTCCAAAATTAATAAAGGAACTTGACTGCAGTTTGCTTTTCAACAAACAAATTAAGAATTTACAATTTTCATGAGACTCTATTGTGGAAATTACACACTCAAATTGACTGGTAAAACCTAGTTTGGAGATGAGAGGAAATAAATGCATTCTTTCATTTATTCAGAATAGGAATTAACTAACCAGTCTTTGTAGTTGCTCTTTTCTTTAGCAAAAAAATAAACACAAAGTATGCCCTAAAATAACTATAGTGTAATACCTCTTTGAACTCTCCCACGTGAGCGCACACATACCTGACCAGCAGGCCTATTAAATCATGTGACTGTTGAAATACATGTATACCTATCAAATATACCACAGTGCTACCTGTTGTGGGATGAGGCCAAAATCATTTTTCAATATTGATCAGTGCCCCCAATAGTCAGATGGTGTTCAGCCTTCCTCCCCCAAACAGCACAAAAGTGAGATTTCACAAGTTCAAACTTGAAGCAAATTATTTTTTTTTTTCATTGTTGGTCCAAGTTTCAGAATTTGTATTTCAATGTCTTGGGCTCAGAATTGGAGGTCTGGACTACATCGCTGTGTAGAGATCATGGAAAATGCTACTCCCTTTTTAATTTTTGCCCCTGCCCTTTTATAATGTATTAGTCCAGACTTGTTTTACCTTTAAGAATAATGGACTGACCCAGAGCCAGTAAGTTGCACATATCAACAAGGAAATAGGAAGTTGGTCTCATTGTTCTCCAAGCAATGACCCTGCCAACACATGTATTAAAGTTCTGCTATATTCATGTATTCTTGCCGGACAACTCTCCAGTATTTCTCACAGGTATGTTTATTTGGACTTTCATTTCTTATAATTAACATTCATAGACTTCCTTTGATTGACGCAAATTTGTATTGTGACTTGAGGAAATAAATTGTTTAGTCTAATATACATTCACGAACAAAGTTATGCATCAAATGAAGCAGATATCTCAGGTCAATGCTCTTCCAGCTCTGGAGTTTTCAATGGCTTTCCAGGCTTCCAGCATGCACGTTTGTAGTAGAAACAGAAGTGGAAATTGCCAAGCATAAAATCCCCCCCCCCCCAGTAGTGTGGTTGGGGTCTACGAGCAAATACTGTGGGGGGGGGGGGGGGAGTCTACATCACTCTACTTACCTGTAGAGCGAATACTACATATGCATAGACTCGCACCGAGTAAGGCGGTGGGTATACGCGAATTACCGTATGTCTACAGGAGTGTAGGACATGAGGCGTGTCCAAAGGCAAACAACACCAAACAAAAAACCTAACACCCCAGACGCTCTAGGCTTCACCTCGTGAGTGGAATCCAAAGAGCTCGTGCGCAAAGGGTCAGGGGGGTGTAACCATTATGGGGATGAACACATGACAGGTACACCTCATTAAACTTAATGCCCATAGAAATATATACATGTATTTTTATATGCTCACCCGTTAGTGCTTCCGTGAGGCTCGACTGGCCGCCAGCAGTACTTCTCTTCCAGCCTTGCCATCTGCCTGGAGGACATCCTTCAGGTAGCATTCGGAGAACGTGTTAGGGTTCTTCCAGCAGGCTGCCTTGACGATGTCACCTAGGGGGGACACCCTTAAAAAGGGCCCACGAGGTGGACACTCCCCTGATCTCATGCCCTCGAATGGGTCCCTGGGTCGCTGGCCAGCTGCCCGGTACTGAACGGATAGCTGTCACGATCCAGCGAGTGATTGTATCGCGGGACGCCGGCCCATGGGTCGGGGTCGTTGTGATGAACAATTTGTCGTGTCCTGTACGAAGTGACTGCGTACGGTTGACATACCACTTAAGTGCTCGAACTGGGCACCAAAGTTTGTCGTTTGTCTCGTTCGAAAAAGACTTGATGTCCGGGACAAAGATGTCCGGGGGTGTAAAGGTCTCCAACTGGTTCTTTGCGAGAAAACCGGCCGTAGGGATCAGGCGGACACCCCCGGTTCCCACCGAATGTGTCCTGTCTGCATCGATAACGAGTGTAGTTCGCTACGTCATCGGGACGTAGCGACAGCCAATAGAAAAGCTACTTTGATGGAGAGTTGTAACAAAGTTGAGCAATTCATTGGTTCAAAAGGAGCCCTCGCCAGTGTGGATAGTACACTGAAGAGGTCCCAAGATGGGATTAATGTGCGTACTGAGGGACGAGTATTAAACATCCCCTTCATCAGTTGGCTAATTGCAGGGTTGCCGGAAACGGAAGAACCGTCCAGAAATCCCTGATGGATCGCGGCCGTCGTGAGCCCACTGTTAAAAAGGTATAGGAGGAAGTCCCCCACTTCGCCTACAGAAGTATTGGGGGGATGAATGGATTGTCGTCTACACCATTTAAAGAAATGGCGTAGTCAGCTATCGTACACCTTCCTGGTTGAGGCTCTACGGGACAGGGCTGCAATTGTTGCAGCTCGTCGCGAAAGGCCTGCTGAGCAGAGGGATCGCGTGACAATACCCATCACGTCAGGTGAAGATCCCCTGGAGCCCGGAGACTGATTCCCGAGCTGGGCTGATAAAGGAGATCGGCCCTCCTCGATAGAATTACCGGGCGGTGAACCAAGAGTCAGACGAGTCGGGGAAACCACGGCTGACGGGGCCAGAACGGGGCTATGAGGAGGATTCGGCAATCCTCTTGCTCGATCTTGGTCAGCACTCGAGAAACGAGGGAGATGGGTGGGAAGGCGTAGGCCAGTAGGCCATCCCACCCCACCGACAGCGAATCGGTCTGCCACCGTTGGGATCCGGGCCCCTTCGCGCAGTAGATCAGTAGCTGATTGTTCATTCACGACGAAAATAGGTGCACATGCGGCCGGTTGATTAGTCGGAATCTCTTCGCCCGGGATGTGGACTGCCGACAGTGCTATCCCGTGATGTATGCACCAGAGGGTGAGATCCCACGTTAGTGCACACAGATCGCCTGACCGAGTGCCACCCTGGTGATTGATGTATGCCACCACTGTGGCGTTGTCGCATCGTACCAGGACTGCTTGCCCTCTGACGTCCGACTGGAAATGTCTTAGTGCGTTGGTGACTGCCAGCATTTCCAGGCGTTGATGTGGGATGATTGATGTTCGGGGCCCCATACGCCCGCCACCTGTCGCGGGTGGAGGGTAGCCCCCCAGCCGTACCCTGACGCGTCGGTTGTGATAAGTACCGATGGGTGGGGCGGGTGGAAAACGCGGCCCTGCATTATATTGGCCTCGACTAGCTACCAACGAAGGTGGGGGACTAGCTAAGACGTAGTGGGCACCGGATGGTCGATCGGGTACCAGCGGGGTCTGTAGAAAGAAAGCAGGTGAAGTTGAATTGGCCTCATCCTCAGCCTGCAAAAATCCACTAAGTCCACCAGACTGGCCATAAGGCCCAACAGCCTGAGCCAGGCTCGGGTCAAAGCCACCACCGTCGGGAGGAAGAGGGACACGCACTGCCGAAGGTTCAGCAGGCGGTCCTCCAATGGACGGGCCAGTCCCCTGCGAAGATCGAGGGATGCACCTAGAAGGTGGGAACCTGAGAGGGGACTGGATGGGATTTCTTGGTGTTGATGAGAAATCCCAGGTCGGAAGCAAGGTGCCACGTTAGTTGGAGCGCCGCTTCCGTCTCCCCTCAAGAACGACCCACTTCTAGCCAATCGTCGAGGTACATGAATATCATGATCCCTCGTCGCCGCAGTGCCGCCCCGATCGTCTTCACGATCCGGGTGAACACCGGCGAAGAAGTGGATAGCCCAAACAGGAGCACCACAAATTTGTACAGTATATTTTTGTATTGGAAACGCAGCAATTTGCGGTGCTCCGGCCTGAAAGGTACGTGAAAGTACGCGTCTTTCAAATCTATACAGGCCGCCCACGCTGGCGTTATGATCGATGCGAGAATGGTCCGTAACGTTTCCATGCGGAAACGTTTCGGACGTATGAACTTGTTTAGGGGTTTTGAGTTCAGTATTGGATGCCACACGCTGGTCTCCTTCTTGGGGGCCAAGAAGAAGGTTGACATGAAACCTGCCCGGGTCCCCCCTTGGGGGACAACATGAACTGCTCTCTTTAGAAGGAGGGCGTCGACCTCCCCTTCGAGGGAGCGGCGTTTTGCTGTGTCCGGCGGTACTGACGATGTCTGAATAAGCATGTCCGATCGGGGGTCCTCGTAAACTCGAGCGCGTAACCGCTGCTGATCGTTTCGAGGATCCACCGGTCGGAAGTCACCTGCACCCAGGACCCCACGTACTCCTGAAGGCAGACTTCACCGGCGGGAGGCCGCCCGGAGATGCATAAGTCACTTGCGCCACGCCCCGGTGTACTGGGGAGTGGGCGCACGGAAACCGCGTCTCGACTGAGGACGCTGTTGTCCGGTATGTGGTTGTGAATAGCGCGGGCCGACCGTCTTATCGGCGTGCCCACGAAATCCCCCACAGGCCGCTCTGACCGGGGGGCGGCGCCGGGGAATGATAAAAGATGGCTGTGTCTTTGTCTTGTCCGTGGTTTTCGGCTCGGCCGGTTTCTTAAGATTTATTTTCTTTGTGGCCTTGAGGCGTTTTGCCTCGGCCTCCATGGCCTCCTGGAACTTACCAGAAAATAAGTCCGGGCCTGAGAGCGGAGATCGTCGAGACACTTTCGTGCTCCTGGTGAAGGGAGGAAAAGCGCATCTAGCACATTGGTGCGGCGTGACGATGTTGCTAAGGTCGACACTGTAGCAAACCTGTCGAGAGTGGAGCATAGGCCGCAATCGAGGCAATGGAGAGCAGCCACCATCATGTCGGCTGGTATCACCGAATCTTCTTCATATTCCAGGGCCAGGTACTCGGATAGGAGAAGAAGAAAGGACGTCGCACGCATACCCATGCGTGCCGCCGAGTCCATTCTACGGGTGACATCCTCCAGCTTTCCACGGGTCTTGTCCGTAAAAGGATCTTTGGATGAAGCTGTCCCTCGGTCAGCGGCGAGTTTGTCGATGGCCGAGTCCGGCAGGACTTGAATTGAGAAATATTTCTCAGAATCCAATGGGGGAAAATGATAATACGAGTCTACGGGTTTAGCGTAGGCACTCCATGTCTTTGCATGCATTATCCCGTCGATGTGGTCAACGCACACGCAGTCCAGGGGCATTGTGGGAAAAGCCTGGACCGGTTCTGCCATCGGTCCCGATCTCTTCTTGAACAACTGACGCTCAGGAGGAGGAGGTTCGGTACCAGCAGGAAGATTCAGAACCCTGATCAGATCCCGTTGGACCAAGCGGAGTTCGGTCTCAGCCGACGATAGGCGTTGCATCGTGCGGGTCAGCTCGCTCTCGTCCGCCAAGTTGTCAGAGTACGGGGGGCGAGTTGTCACCGGGGAATAGGAACCAGGCCCCGGGGGCGAAGCAGCGCCGTCACGGTGTCCTGGTATCGAGCCCCGCTCAGACAATAGCCCCGGCGGCCGACAGCGCCCTTACGCCGGTAACATAGGTGGGTGCTGTACGGTCGATTAGCCGGCCATATAATAGCCCATCCCCAGGCATCGTGGTAATCACGGGGCTGGGTGGGCCTGGGTGCACTGAGCCATGGAGGAGTACTTCCTCCGGCTGCGTGTGCCCCGTAGATGGGCCAGGGACAGGCACGGTGCGCCCCGTAGCGGGGCAACCTTTTGCCGTACGTCCCTTTTTGGGTACTGCCCCGGCGTCAGACAATTTCTTTGTCTTGCCAGTGCGTTTCCCCTTCAGTTGGGCGGACCCGTGAATATTGACCGAAGACAGTGGGGTTGTACGGCCCCCCACTTGGTCAACGGGTCCGACAGCCGGCAGTGGCTAAAGGGGCCGACTAGGGGACTTCTGCCGCGGTGACGTACCATCACCGGTGCAGTCCCCCGACAACTCGGGCTTGTCTGTTGGGATGTACGTCCCTCCATTATCGACACACCCAGTCCTCCCCAACTTCCTAGATTTACTCATTTCTTACTTCACTTTCACTCAGAATACATCACTAGAACAACTCTACAATAAACACTTTCTCTTTATTTCTTCGAAATAGCTTTCTCCCAGCAAAAGAGGTACAAATAAAACAGTGAAATTCAGGTCGATTGAAATTCCACGTTATACCTTGCCTGCTGCTAAGAGAAAAAGAGGACGCTAACGTAGTGGGCATGTCACAGGGCGTCGTGGGTAGGACACGTGAGGGCGCTATTGTGTAAAACTCTTAGCAAATTGCCTGCCGGCATAGGGAACAATGCATATGTAGTATTTGCTCTAAAGGTAAGTAGAGTGATGTAGACCTATTGTATTTTTTTCGAAAGTGGTGCAAAGACCTTGGGAAAATACCAGGCAAATGAAACAATCACTGTCAAGCAAAGTCACTTACATGTACTGGCTGACAGTCAGGCATTGACTGGCTTGTTCATCAGGCTATTGTTCCAAACCACTTAGTTGGGTTTCACATTCAGTTGGCTTGTAGGACTGCACTGGCTGGCCAACTGACTGACAGACTGACAGACAGGTAGTCATCAATGGTCAGAAGAGATGAAAGTCTGATGTTGGTCAACTGACATCTACATGTATTCAATTCTGAAAAACAAAAATCAACCCCACAAAGTTATCATTGGCGGTTTGGAAGTTTATAGTTTGGAAATGATGATTTGGCTGGTACTTCGGCACATTGCTGGCTGTGACTTAGACATGTACATAAGCCATGAACCTATAAGATGAGGTCACATATAAATTATGCAACTATCATCTTCACTTCTGCTGAGAACTGCTTGCTCATCTGAACTTAAAATTTCCAACCAATTAAATATAAAAATTCTGGGTTGTCTGGCCTGGAAAATCTGAATCCTATTTAGTAAAAGAAATGGAAAGGCACCTTGCATACAGTTTTGCCCATTTCAATATCTGAAAACATTTCAGAAGTGAATAAAAGATGTACTCTCAGTGCTCTTCAAAACCTGAACAGAAATTCCAAAAGGAATTAAAAGAGAGATTTTTTTTTATTTGATGTCTCGTTCAAAAGTGGATATCTTTTGTCTGGCTACAAAATAGCAATTCACAAGAAACATTATACATGTCCATGTACTTTTTTCTAGATGGAACTTGCAGGGACAGTACATCTTTAATGTACATAGAAGGCGCATGTTTTGCTCAAGTTTTGTCACTGCTCTTATAGTAACCCTTCCACTTTCTGTTTGAATACTGTTTGAATACAGATAAAATGGCTACAGCTCTTGAGAAGATAAGCAACCATCTTGCCTGTGACATATGTCAGGAGAAATACAAACGGCCCAAGGTGCTGGATTGCCAGCACAGTTTTTGCGAGACATGTCTGGAGAAATACTACACTAGCAGGTATGAAAGTCAAAAAAAGATTCCTTGCCCTGTCTGTCGACGGGAGACGGTACTTCCAGAGACATGCATTCAAGGCCTGAAAACAAATTTCCATTTGATGGGAATAGTTGAGGAGGTCTCACTCCAAGAAAAGGTGGCTTGTTCAGAAAACACAAAGGTCATCTGTGAGATTTGTGATGAGGGAAACGAGGCTATGCTTCGTTGCCTGGACTGTGCACAAAATATCTGCCCAAACTGTCGCAAGACACACTCGCGATTTGCTGCTACATCAAACCACACAGTGGCTACTTTGGAGGACATTCGTCAGGGGAAGGTAACAGTGAAAAAAACACAAGAAGAAGATGAGTCTAAATGCCACAAACACAAAGGAGAAGTGAAACGATTTTACTGTGAGACATGTCAAGAGTTAATCTGCCGAGATTGTACCGTAGTAGACCACCGTGAATCAAAACATCACTACATTGACTCTAGAGAGGCTTCTCGCAAATACAAACAGTCACTGAAAGATACGTTTCCAGATTTCACCACCAGCATTAAAATACTTCGAAAAACTTTGGCCACTTCATCACAAGATAAGCAGAAGTTCACACAGAATGTCACAAAGACTGTGAAAGCTGTGAAAGACAAAGCGGATAAAATAAGAGCTGAGATAACAACTCAAGAGACAAAGATGATTGAAGAAATCAAACAACTCCAGCAGGATCGCAACAAAACATACGATAAGCATCAGAAAACAGTGACAATGATGCTACAAAGTAAACAACATTCCTTCAGTACAGCTCAGGAAGTCATAAACACTGCATCAGACACTGATTTGCTTTCCCTCTATCCTATCATCAGCAAAGACTTGAAATCTCTCAAGAGTCAAAATCCTCCCCAGATTGATCCCAAGCTTTCATATCTGAGCTTCACCCCAGGTCAGAGGATTGGTGACATCAATCTGGGCAAGCTTGAGGTGGAAACAGGCAAGTGGGAGATGTGTCGTGAGATTGGTAAAGGGGGAAGTGGTCCAGGAGAGTTCAATGGGGCTCGGGATGTTACTGCTACTCAACCTGGTGAGATTGCTGTGGCAGACTGGGTGAACAACCGAGTGGTCATCTGCAGCAATGAGGGACAACACAAAGGAACCATTCCCCTACAATGTAAGTTTCTTTCATGCACATGTTCATTTACACCAACTTTCATGATCGTCAGTCTTCCATGTGCACACGTATGCAGATCTGACAACTGAGAATGAAAACCAATGGGAAACTGGCAATTAAACCATTGCTATGATGTCACACTATTGTTAAAAGTGTGGATTCGGATCTACGAATCTCTTACACTGGTCACAAAGTGTAGATTCGGAAAGACAAATCTTTATTAAAGTGTGGACTCGGAATTACGAATCCACACTTTGACAATTGTCTCCATAATGAGCAAGAAAAGGACCGTCTGCGTGCAAATTTGCTTTCCGGAAATTACCAATGCATCTTCACAGTCAGATCTTCGCTGTCACTGCAAAAATTACTTTTAGTCAGAAAGAAATCGTCGTCTGAACTATCCATTTTGACGTAAGGAGCCTGTACACACAAAATGACTTGGTTGTACAGGTGTGGGGAAAAATGTTGAAAACTGATGCCATTTCGGCGCTTGTGTACAAAGTCTACGGAGAGTCATTTCAAGTATTTCCTGACAAAATTGGAAACATTTCTCAGTCCCAGATTCATGACATATCATCATTTTTGCAACGAATGACCTTCATTGAGATGATATATGAAGAAAAAAGTGGCGTCAGGTTGCAATATTCTTTCCAATACTTCTGTTGACGCAATGGTGTGAATTCTTAAATTACGAATCCACACTTTCTCATGTATTCTCCTTAACATAGCCCACTGAATCGTGTATTCTCCTTAACGGAACTGTACTGGCACTGCTCTCCAACAAATTTGGTTTTGTTCTCCTGACAAATGTTGAATTGGTTTTTTTTTTTACATGTATGCTTACATGTATGTTTAAGAAAAAAATCACACACAGACACACACAGAAAAAAATCAAACAAAACTTCAACAAAACTTCAAAAAAATTTCAACAAAACTTCTATTTATTTTATTACTGATTTGAGTTGTTTGGAAGAAATCCTTTTTATTTGTTTTTTTTTTTGGGGGGGGGGGGAAGGGGGGGGGTTGTAACCTTCAGAACAGAGACGGGTTGCTTTTAGGTTGCTTTGCAAACGAGTAGAATGTTCTAGGCCTGATCCCTCTCCATTGTATTAGTGGGTGATGGGGCCGAGCCCCCATCAAGATCACCCTTTGGTTTTGTCTTTGTTCTTCTTTAGTGTTTGTGTTGGTGCTTTGCTTTTCTATGGACAATAATGCTGCATGACTTTCATGTTCACACTTTGTGATCTGATGTTGATGAACATTTCTTGTCGTGTACATGTACATGAAGTCACATGACCTTCCAGGGTTAACGGTCAAAGTTAGATGAATTCAAAATACCGCAGAAAGCATGCATTTTAAAACAAATGGAATTTCTCCCTAACGGTTCAAGGTATAAAGACAAAACTTTGTACAAACGTGCACTGTTGTACAAAGATGTGACAAAAATGGTGACATCAAACAATGACACCACCATATCAAATAACAAGTGATCTAAAGGGACACTACATCCTGGAAAGCACCCAATTGGGCTATAAAGAGCATTTAAAAGTAGGATATAAACGTCTACACAACCATCCTTGACAAGTTGGCCGTTTGTGTATTATTTTAGCAAGAACAAATTTTGGGGGTCAAAATTTTGACTCTCAAAAATGTGTCATTCCGTGTCAATTCAACATGATTTCGGGCCCGACCCTCACATATTGAAACAATTTTGGTATGATGATTGGCCTGTATGAAAACCCCCAGAACTGAATTTTTTTTGTAGTTTGGCTTGTTAGATTCTGATACTGGTCAACAAACTTTTGACTAATTAGCATGACCTCCGAACTTTCAATACTTGTACGTTTCTCCAAGACTATAGCAAATACAATGTCAAATTGTACATCATATTAAAGCTCTTTGAATGGCCTCCATTTCATATAAAAATGATATAGAGGGCGCTGACTGAGCTGCTGCCACTATAAATTGCTCCGCTAAATGTTTGTGATTTCTCATCCTTTTGCGGTTTGATTATGATCAAACATTGATTAAGACCTTCTTGTGATTTGCTGACTCCGTTGATTTTGTTTACCTGGCAGTCTGATCTCTGGAACTTGTGTATTTCATCATGATTTTGCCTGCAGCAACTTGGATTCTGATTAACTGGTATGTGTGTATAGATGTATATGCCTCACTGGACTTTGGCGTTCAGCCCCGCATTCAAATGCAAATGACATCTCCAATAGACACTATTACCCAGCCGCTTATCATGAATGGGACTTTTCCGCATTACCAACCAAGTTCTACACGACCTCCGCCCCTGAGTAGGACCCTGCAGTACAGTCGATCCGACTTACTTAGTCTTAGGCCTACTGGTAAACTGTGGCTACCACAACCATCATACACTGCCCTCAAAGATCTTGGTATTTTCCGGATCAGGAGTAGGCGAGCTGGTCGTCATTTACGACGAACCAAACTGGACCAATACCAAGTGAATATTGAACCTCCCTCACGGAGAATTAGTCAAATACAGGTTTACATTAGTTCTAGACCTGCGGTATCGACACATAGGCAGTCGGGTTCGAACTTGAATAACTTGAAGCCTATCACCCGCGAGACATACAATAAACTCAATGTCCATCTCTGGAATGCAAACTCTATCAGGAACAAATCCACACTCATATGTGACTACATACTTGAACATGATGTTGACATCACGGTCATTACAGAATCATGGTTGAGAAGTGAGGATTCAGTGATAACAGGTGAGGCCACACCTCTGGGCTATGTATTCCTTAGCAAGCCATGTGACAGTCATACTTTGGAGGCAGCATTGCCATCATCTTCAAGGCACCGCTCAATTTATTCTTTGCAGAGTCTAACATTGAATCAACTCATTCATTTGAACTTGCTTGCATTACTGATGCAACGAAACAGTTGCGTATATTCGCAATCTACAGACCCCGTCACCAAGGAATGGCCTGAATATGTCAGAATTTTTGTCAGACTTCAATGATTTCCGAGCCGAAAACTCACCACTCTCTGGAAATCACCTAATACTTGGGGACTTCAATCTGCACCTCAATACCCCAAATAAAACTAACACTGCTCAGTTTCTCACAGTGCTTGCCGACCATGGCCTACAGCAACATGTCCACGGGCCCACTCTCACAAATAAAAGGCATACCCTTGATCTTGTGATTTTACGTCAGACAGACACCCTTGTGCAAAACTGTGAAAACTTGGACAAGCTATGCTCTGATCACCATGTGATTAAAGACATTTTATCATTTGAATAAATGATCAAATGCTTTATTATCAGAATTTCTCAGTTGGTGTTTTTTACTTACGCATGTGTGACAAAATGCTTAGGAAATTGCCACAGAAGCACACTTGTATATCACACATCAAATGAATTAACTACTGTGTACATGCCATTCACAATAAGAAATCAGCTGTGTTACATACATGTACGATTTACTAATTTTCTTTGCTATCGAAGTCCCACAGTAGAATTCCACTATTTGGAAACACACTGTGCAGGCATGCATGCATGCATGCATGCATATATCTGGGTAAAGATTTACTGCACAAAATGCCATTGCAAACCTTGTGGCAACACAGGATAGTGAGCTATCTTGAGCAGCCAATCAGCTGCTGAGTTGGCAAACTTTTTCATGAATATGCATTTCTACTTGTAGGCTGTGTGTGTGTGTGTTAAGCTTTGAGTGAAGTTCCACTTATAAAAGGACATTGCATTTTGTGACACAGAAAAAACATTGTATCTTTAGCTGTGTGTTTTTGCCTCACTGAAAGATCAATAAATTTGTAGCAATTCTGTAAAGGACAGAGTGTGAGGATGGGTAAATATGTTGACTTGCACAAATGACATTACAAATGGGATGGAAAATAAAAGATTCTGCACAGTATCAGCTTCTCAAGTGGAAAACTTTTCTCATGTATGTAAAGTACTTTTTAACAGCTTTCTTTCCATGCATGTATGTTTAGATTTGGTTAGGATTTCTTACTTAAAATGTCATTTTATTATTTGTTAAAAACACAGAATTGTAAACAGGATCCTGTGTTAATTTATGCATACTGTGTCAGCCAATCAAAACAGAAGGATTAGACCAATGAGAACTCATGTTACATCAAACGTTCAGCCAATGGGGCAGTTTCTTATATTACTGGTTGACTTTGGTGGGAAAATAAAGTGCAACTTTAGGCTCACTTTGTCACAGCCCATTGTGTGATGCACAATGAGTATAATTTTCTTTCAAATTGCCCACCTCCACCCCATCACCTCCATTCGTAGGGTACTCGTGTGGGACAAAAATCTTTTTTAGCTTTTCTGCTGTTGCAAGTAGGAATAAACGTCTTATGCCTTTCTTGGATGTGTACCAAGAGGTGATTATTCCTCCCGTTGGTTCAGTCGGGGGAAGATTTTCTGGCGGGAATTAGACAGACACAGGTTAAACATTTTCATTGCCCTATCATAACGGCCAATAACTTTATTACATTCACTATTAATTGCCCTATCATACAATGTAAATATACTATGACAGTTTACATTTGTTGCGACAGGCACTGTAATGGCTCCCTGGAGGTTCACTAGGGGCCATTCCTCCCGTAGCTCCTTGCGTTAAGCGGGGGAACATCCTGTGCCTGAATTGTTTATTAATAGTTCAATTTTGGTATTTGTATTCAAGATTTTCTTCCATTATGTAACTAGGTCTGGTGTGCCCTCTTTATTAGGGTCTGGTGTGACTTATATATGGTGGGCCTGGTGTGCCCTATTCATGGCAGGGTCTGGTGCCCTATGTACCAGGGTCTGGTTTAATTTCCCGAATTTCAGGATATTGTGTGACCTAGGTGTGGTGTGACCTATATACATGGGCGTCGCCAGGATTTTTTCTAGAGGGGGGCAAAAAAAAATTTTGCCCAAAAATGCTTTATTTCTCAACACATTCTCGATTTATCAGTTTTTGAGGGGGGCAGGGACATTTTGCCCCCCCTCCCCAACTCATTAAATTTACACCACTTTGTCTTCGCGCCTCTTTTTCTTTTCTTTTCTTTTTCTTTTTTTTCTTCCCTTTTTTTTTTTTTTTTTTTTTTGCTTTTCCAGAGGGGGGCAAGTGCCCCCCCTTGCCCCCCCCCTCGCGACGCCCATGCCTATATATGATCGGCCTGGTGTGCCATAATTTCAGGATTTTGTGTGACCTATATTTGGTGGGCCTGGTGTGCCCTTTTCATGGCTGAGTCTGGTCAACCCAGGGGATCTGGTGTATCCCACTATATTGTATTTCTTTGCCAGTTTGCCCATGGTATCTGGCAATGTTGTGTTGAATAAATAGCTGTGGCAAATTACAAACAAACAAACAAAAATGATTGTGTGTTGTGTGTTTTATATCAGTCTGAGAATAATGCGTCATTAATCACGCCAAACCCAACCAACAGGTGGTGCAATTGAAAACAAGAAACTACCGTTCCATCGACACTGATACTTTCACTGATGATCTTGCACGATCTCTCGAGTCGTTTCCATATGACAGTAGACCCAATGACCATGTTGTGTTTTACAACAACACGATCCTAAGTGTCCTGGACGCTCATTGTCCCATCAAGATAAGAACACGAAGGTTCAAATCCCACCAACCATGGTACACGAAGGAAATCCATCTCGCCAGACGCAACCGTAGAAAACTTGAAAGAAGACGGCACAAAACTAAACATCTTGATGACAGACAAAAATACATGGATCAGGTCCATGAATTAACTAAGCTCATTCGTCGTGAAAAAAAATCAACATACTTCAAGGCCCAGCTTTCATCCGCCAACACAAAAACTGCGTTTAAAACAATCAACTCACTGTTAAACAAAGGGGCCACTTCTCTTCCATCTGGCCGATCCTTGAAGTCACTGAGCAACCGGTTTTCCACTTTCTTCAAGGACAAAATTGTGAAAATAAGATCTAACATTGAGTGTCTGCTCACCCAAACCTCTGAAACTGATGATGAGGTCCATGTTGATTCCCCGCCACACGTACCTGAACTCTCCGACTTCACCCTAGCTGATGACGATGAGGTCCTTAGACTTGTTAACAAATCACCTAACAAGTCATGTGGACTGGACCTTCTCCCCACATGGATGGTGAAAGAGAACACCGACACCCTCCTCCCTGCACTGGTTTCCATTGTGAATAGTTCACTGTCCACAGGTTCTTTCCCATCAATCCTTCAGGAAGACATTGTTACGCCAATTCTGAAGCCTAGGCTGGATGTGAATAACCTCAAGAACTATAGACCCGTTTCTTATGTGGCTTTTCTATCTAAACTAATTGAAAAAGTTGCTCTTAGTGGTATCAATACTCATCTGTGTACAAATTTGATGGATCAGAAGTTTCAGTCCGCATACAGGTTTGGCCACAGCACGGAGACGGCATTGTTGAGCTGCCCCCCCCCCCCCACTTTTGAATAGGTAGCTATTTTGCCCCCTCCACTTTTTACCAGGAGCGATTTTAAAAAACGAGGTTAATTAAAATGATACAAGAGGTAAAAAAGATTTTTGAACATGTGTCTCATTAACAGGGCCCTATTAATAGTATTATGTACTGCAATTTATCTTTTGCTCAGAAAATATTAGTTAAAGTGGTCAGAAATTGCCTCAGATCGCACCACAGAGCATCTAGAATCCATTCTAGGGCTTCGCGTTTCACGCTCGCATCAGTTTTGATCAAGGTATGTTCCCCCACTTTTGAAAAGCGATTAACACTCCTGGTTGGGGTTGAAATCTGACAATAGGCCTTATACCTAAGTGAGTATGGCGACACAAAATTAGAAAAATGATACGAAAAATAGGGATATGCCGGTAGGAATAGTCCACATGCATAGGTTAGCAGACATTACGTAGGTCACACTTTCGTTTCAGACCAACTTCACACTTTTCCCATTTACTTTGATTTTGCTTTAATCCTGCTCCGGGAACAGTAACTGGACCTTGCCTCCCCCACTTTTAAAAGTGTTCCGCCGCCGATGCGCTGATACCATCCAGGCTTCCTCAAAGATCAGAAATCTTGGAGTGGTATTTGACCCAACCATGCAGATGTCCAACCAAGTCAGTGCCATTTGTCAATCTGTTAACATGAATCTGCGCAACCTATCATGGATCAAAATGTACATTGACAAACCATCTTGTCATACTGCCATTAGGAGCCCTCGTAACATCTCGACTGGACTACGCAAACTCATTCCTGTTCGGTATAACATCTGCTGACTGCAAACGCCTTCAAAGGCTCCAAAATCGTGCTGCTAAACTGATTTATCAGGCTGGAAAATATGACAACGTCACTCCTATCCTCCACGATCTTCACTGGTTGACAATCCCCAACCAAATCAACTTCAAACTTCTGACCCTCATTTACCAATGTCTTAACACTGACTCTGCACCATAACCGAACTCATTCAGCTTTACAAGCCGACCAGAAGCCTCCGATCATCTACTGACACCAGATTACTCCATGTACCAAAACTCGCACTTCCATTGGAGAGAAAAGCTTCCACGCTGCTGCCCCAAAACTCTGGAACAATTTACCCTATATCATCCACCACTCTAGCTCACTAGCAACATTAAAAAAATCCCTGAAAACCCATCTGTTTAATTGATCTGTTTAATTGATATGTTATTGCTTACTCATGTATTTTGCATGTGGTTTATTTCTTGTTCTGTTTTCTGGTTTTTGGATTTTTCGTTCCTTTCGCTATATAAATGTTCAGTATTATTATTATTATTTTTAAAATAAAACCAAAAACATACCATGAAGCACAGAGAAAATGCGCCACGAAATGACCTTTGACCGTAAATTACAAAAAAAAAAATATGCTTCAAGTTTCTTTTTTTTTTCAGTTGATGTAAGCACCAATCTTGGAACATTTTGTGAAAGGTGTCTTAAAGTTTGCAAGAACTAAATTGTTATTATACAGTTTTCAATTATTTGATGACTAAAAATGGGGTTTATGTTGTTCAATTAATGCTTCATTTGAAAATTGAACAACCTTATTATTGCTAAAAAAAATAGCAACACGATTAAATATAAGACTAATCTATTTTGATGATAGAATAGCACATAGAGTGCATCAACTTTATAAAAGACTTTGCAAAACTGCATCTCCAAGACATTGCAGTTATTCACAATTATACATGTATGGTGGTTGAAGACTGCACAATGTTCATGTAAAGGCCTATTAATTCTACATGAACAGGCTTTAAGTCACGCTATGTATTCATTATTATAGGTCGGTTATCATACATGTAGGTATTTATATTTCATGGGGACTCAGAATAGTCACAGTGCAGTTATATACTGTGCATATATGTTACATTTCAGTTCTTCTTTACCCACAGATCCACTGGCAGTTGCAGCCATCCACAATCCTGTGCAACGCTTGCTTGTGTTGGAAGATGAAAGCAAGTATGTCAAGGTGTTCAACATGAAGGACAACACTCTTGTAAAGCAGTTCCCAACGATGCCCAAGCATCAGGTAGACAAGATAGGAATGGACCTATCGAGTCTAGCAGTAACAAAGAATAGCATCTTAGTAGGCGACACCAACAATATGGTGTGGACTGAACACAAACCCACTGATGGTGAGATCCTACACACCATACCAGTGCAGACTCCACCTCACTACCTGGCTGTGGATGACGACACTGATAGAGTTGTGGTCAGTGGATGGGACACAAACAAAGTGGACATTGCTGATAGCAAAGGTAAAACACACGCCAAACTTCAGCCAACCATCAATGGTAAGCCGGTGGAATACTGCCGTGGTGTATGCTGTGACAGCTCAGGCATCTACCTTGCAATGCACCAAGTTGGGCCTGGCACTGGTCATATTCACCACTATGACCTAGATGGCAGGTTTCTTGATTGCCTGGCTCAGGGTCTGTATGCCCCACGTGGAATCACATTCACATCAGGTGGCCAGCTGGCAGTGGCTGACTACTACTCGATCAAGATTTATCACAAGGTGTGATGTCATCCAACATGATATTGACTAGCAATCATCATCATCCCAACAGCAAATGTTGAGGATGAAATTGTCCAGTCATTACAGCACCAATCAACATTCATGTCCCACTCATTCCACATCTCTCCTCAAAAATCCAAACACAAACTGCCAAGCCCTCTGATGTGAATCATTTTACCATACAAATTCTTAAATAAACAGTGCATCAATTACATTTTGTTACTATACAAAGTCTTATATAAACAGTGTATTGACTACAGTTACATTTGATTTCATTGGGGGACAATTTGTTTTAGTCTTACATGTATGATGACTGGAATCTGAATTGAATGGTAAATTTGAAAGGAGAGGGGAGTTTAGTGGGTGTTGAGGTGTTTGAATGTAATGACCCCCGCCTCCTCAACCCAACACCCCTCCCTCACCCAGTACATGGATTGCCATCAATCTATCCAATACTTACCAACTTTCTGTGGTGTTTATGAAACCCCGGCTTCGTTGTGGCTTCCGCCTCATCTCTGGCACTAGATTCCTAAGAATCCTACCAAATTCAAACTCAGTGAAAATGCACCAACCATCCATTGGCCTTGTGTGACAGGATTTGGTGTCTCTAAAGAAGAAAATGAACCAATATTGTACTGGAGTTACATCAGGGGACAAAAATCATGCAGCCTGAGGCCAAAGCCAGGGACGAAGCCAAGATTTCATAAACACAATTAAGACTGTTAAATTGTTCCTGGTGGAACTTGCTGTATATTTTCTGCTATCTTTTATAACAAAGACTTGAGAAATGTTTGGGATCGTTTCGTTCTTGAGATGCAACATTCTTAATATTTGTTTTGAGTAATTACAACTTTACAAATGCATTACTCAGTTCAATTTAGTGTTAGGATTAGTGTTCAAGATTAGATAAGCCTTTATTCACTCAGTTAATTTTGTGTTACTTTTTTGCAGTTTCATGTACAGATATAATTAATAAAATTAAAGTCAATTGACTTGTCTAAATGTATCCCAAAGATGAGTTACAAGGCCCATTTTATTAATGTGGTTTCAGATCTTCATTCACAGAATGGAGATTGTGTTGAAAGTGTTCATGAGGTTTATATCTTGACATCATCAGAGGCTTTAAATAGTACAAGCCTAAGCTGGAGACATAGACAAGCTTTTGTAAACTCCCTGAGATTCTGAAATGTTTTCCTCATGAAATCTACGTGTACGTGTAGTCCATTATATAATCGTACTTTTGAAAATAGAAATTTTGAGAGAATTTTACAACCACTTCATCCTTGATACATGTATGTAGCCATACTACAAGTATTTTGTGAAATAGTATTGTTTGAATTCTTTTTAAGCATACGCATCACCATGACAGTTAGTACTCAGATTACTGTTCAATATAAGCCTTTATTTACTCAGTTGTTATATTACATTTTGCAGTTTCTGTTTACACATCTGAATCAACGATGCACTTGCATGTATATTGAAGATAATTTACTCATTGAAATGTTTGCTAAAGATGAGTGAACATTAATTTGGTTTCCTGTCTTAATTCACATGCAGAATTAAGACTCATGCAAAAAAAGAACGTTTTTATCTTGATTTGAAATTTTCTTGACATTTTTTTTCTCAGACTGTCCAATATCCCTTTGAATGATTAGAAATCGATTCGACTGAAGCTCAATTTCAGGAAGCTAAACGGCGTAAGTTGCTTTGATTTTGGCCTGACTGCCACCTTGAAAAGGTCCCACACAAATAGCAAATTTCTAATCAAAGTTTTTTCCGAAACAAACCCAACAGATTTCCTCATCATTTCAATAACTTAATTGCACACCTCTGTTTCATCGTTTTGCATTTTTGTTTTACATTTTCAGAAAACTTAAAAATGAACAAAAATCATCACTTCAGTTGGGTTTTCAGCAAAAAAATATTAATTTGTTGTAAAGTATCAATCTTATTGTACAAATGAAATGTTCAAGTAGACTTTTTAGTGTTGAACGATTTACCACTGTATGTAGATCTTGGTAGTCACAACAAGACTTTGTAAACTCGCTTTATGTATATATTCTTCAATTTGTTCCTAATAGAACATACATCTACTCATTGTATACTGTGCTATCTCTACATTACATTTTCTGATAATAGAAATTACAGCCTGTACAATTTTAATTATGCTGTATTTCTGTTAACTTCACTTTTTCAAGCCATGTAGGATCATTTGCAATTACCCAGATATGTACCTACAGATTTAATGACAGAAACCTCAAAGTGAAGATAGGACTGGTAACAAATACCCTGTGAAATAATTCCACCTGAAATGGTATTGTCAGAAAACAAACATTGAAGGTGGTTTCAAAGTGGGGTGCCTACAGAATCCAGTTACGAGATCCAAAGACTTGTGTATTATGTTTTCTCCAAAATGTATAGTAGCCACTCAGCTAAGACTTGAACAGAATGCTTGTTACATGTATGCACCGTACTTGAAATATTGAGCACTTTTGTTGCTTCCGGAAAAAAACCCTGCAAAAAGCAAATGATCCTATGCACAATGTACCTTCAAGCATACACAAACTATGAAAGTTAATCAAGATAACTTTAAAAATTACCGATATTTTAATATTCACTCAGTTTCTTAAAAAAGAAAGAAGGGTTTTTGTATTTGTTTTCATTTGTGTAGTTTTTCATAGAAATCATTTTCATTGTTATTATATTTACAAGCTTCATACATTTGCATTTATATCAATGAAACACTAATGTGAATGACCATTTAATCATTAAAATGTCTGCTAAAGATGAGCACAAATACTTATCCTATTAATTTGGTTTCCTGTCTGAATTCACAGAATAAAGACTTGTGTAAATGTACTCACAAGGGATTATCTTGATGGAAATCTTTATTATTATTTTGTGAAGGTTACAAATTCTTCAAGTGTGAAAGGTTGCCAATCATTTTAACAAATATTCAAATCAATGGTATTGAATTTCAGGAAGCTATGGCCTCCATTGCCTTGATTTTGGCCCGACTGCCTCCTTGAAATTTCCTTGCCTTTTCAAGAATTCAATTCCATACCTCTGTTTTCATTGTTTACCTTTTTGGTTGCAATTTCAGGAAACTTCAAAACAATGAAAGAATTACCCCCTCATATAGTTGGAGTTTGAGCACAGAATAATTCAATTTTGATGACACTGTTCAAACTGTTGTAACAATGAAATATTCAAATTGACTTGTAAAATCAGACGTTTTGAAATGAAATGAGCAGAAATAAATTCATTCATTTATTTAGAATAAGAATTCACTCACCACTCTTTGAATTCTTTGTAGTCACTCTCTTCTTCATCTAAAAATTAAAAAGAAAAATCAAGCATTGAAATAACTATATTGTTATTCCACTTTGAACCCTCAACCCCCAAAGAAACCCACAAAATGTAGTCTCCTGAATCCAACAGAATTCCACAACTCAGATGAACCATACAACAGAAATGGACCACTGTGGAATTTGCTTGGAACTATCACACATGGTTGAATGTGTGAATAACTGTAATTTTTCCCAAGTTTCTGCAATTACCAAATTTCCACTTATTATTTCTGGATTACCTTTGCTTGATACATAAATACGCAGTCAATTTTATGAGTGGATTCCAGCCGGCCAAGTAAATTCCAGATTTCTTGGACCAGTCTGCAAGTCTTCATAGCCGCACGACAAGGTTAATGGTTTCACCTTTTCATCAGATCCCCCAACAATTAAAAATGCCACAGCGCCCTCTATTGGCGATGGCTCTCCCTCCCTTAATTATTGAGCATCTGTCATTGTGCCCACCACTTATTATGATATAATAGACACCAGGGACAGGAGTAAGTTAGCCCAATATGCACGTCTAGATGAATGGGATTCAATTTGGTTGTTTGATTTTCAGTTTTACCATCCCCTGGGGCAGCAGGGGGAGGCAACTCCTTCCCAGACATTTTGCTTTTTTTTATTTTGAAAGGAAACGAAGATGCCACGTCCTCACAGCTCTAAAATGAGCACCGTTACTCGGTTTTGATAACGTAATTATTGTCTAGCAGGGCCCAATTTCTTGGCTCTGCTTGCAGTTAGCGAAAAATAGCGAAAAAATGCTTACAATAGCAGAAAATTCTGTGCTTTGCCTCACGCGTTATCCTGGAATTTTGGCTTCTGCGTATGCCTACATCCCGTATATAGGATTATGTGCTTACATGATTAGCACAAATTGATTCTGCTGGCGCTGTTAGCTCAAAATGGTGATCGTAAGCACGGAATTCTGTGGTGAGCAGAGCAACGAAATTGGGCCCTAGTCAAATCCAGCATTGACTCCATGGGTGAGTTTCCTTCACTAACCCTTGGCCTTGATGAACATTATGACGCTGACCGGCAATTCAGAGCGTACTGCGTGCGTATTTCGAAAACTGCATGCCCTATATGCGCTTGCATGCTATGCACATCACGTCAAGTACGATGAGCCTTTCTACAAAACTGTGATGCTTTATGGTAGCCTCATTTTTTGCTTCCAAAAACCTATATCTTCCGTTGTAAAGGGACGAAAGAGGTAAGTACATTTAAATACAATCCTTGCTTAATAGCGCGACGTGGAAACCTCATGTCTCATGTTTGAAAGGATTGATTCGGCAAAAAAAAAGTTGTTTCAATATTTTAAGCACTGCGTCACGCATTAGAAACATCGACTGCAGTCCTAATATATAAGTGCCACTATTTGACACATTTAAATTAGAAAATTCCAGGGGTTAAGATCGCACAAGGCATGATGGGAAACAACATGACGCAGCAAGATCGTACCTGTGGAAACAGTGGCGTAGCCACCGGGGGCGACCGCCCCATGAAACCTTGTTGCCCCCCCAGTCGCCCCCCACTGAGATTTTGAGTTTGTAAAAAATTATCATTGATCTAAATCTAAATAGTCGCGAATGATCCACATGATGACCACTGAGAAACGACCCTTCGACCGGCGACCGCGGACCAGTAAGCTGACAACCGGCGTGACATAGCGCATAATGATAATCTAAAATTAACACCCACTACACTGCTCGGTCACACCACGGAACACGTATTATAGACAGGTGGTCCGTGGGTCACCCAGTTTCAGTCAGCGATATCACGCGAATCGGCCACGCACAAACTTTTTCCTCCATTCATATAAGCTAAATAATAATAATAGACCAATTAAAATTCCTTGAAATCAGTGACGTAGTAATGGGGCGTGGGGGGGGGGCGACCTTGTCACCCCCCAGTCGCCCCCCACTGAGATTTTGAGTTTCTAAAAAAATTATCATTGATCTACATGACGCCATGGGCGTCAATCCTGGGGGGACAGGGGGGACTGGTGTCCCCCCCCCTTTTTTTGAAGGGTGGGGAACACAATATCAAATTTCCCCCCGGTCCCCCCCCCCTTTGATTTTTGAACTCGTGTCTCATTTACAGGGCCCTATTATGTACTACAATGTCTCTTTTGCTTAGAAAATATTGGTTAAAGTGGTCAGAAATTGCCACAGATAGCATCACAGAGCATTTAGAATCCACAATTTTTCGGGGCCCTTAAGCGGGCCCCGAACCCCACGCCTATAGCTCAGAATACCGATAGCTGATTCAATGACTCCAACCTCGAAAACGATGTTCAAATAATTATCTTTTGCTAAGAAAATATTAGTTAAAGCATGGAGGAAAGTGGTAAGAAATTGCTTCAGATCACACCACAGAACATCTAGAATCCAATTTTTTCGGGGCCCTTAAGCTTAAGCGGGCCCCGAACCCTCACGCCGTAAGGGCTTCGCGCTTCGCGCTCGCATCATTTCTGATCAAGGTATGTCCCCCCACTTTTGCGAAGCAATTGACTCCCCTACATGACGCCCCCCCATGAAATGTTCCAGCCCCCCCAGCGCCCCCCACTGAAAAATTCCTGGCTACGCCACTGTGTGGAAATGAGGTTGGGTCAAATCAAGCCACATTGAATGTAGAGCTAAATTGTTGAACAGCGCCCCCAATAGTCAGATGGTGTTCAGCCATTAACCAACCCCCCCCCCCCCCAACATCAAAACAACTGGGAGATTTCACAAGTTTAACATTTAACAAATTATTCATCTTTTCTTCATAGTTTGTCTAAGTTTCAGTCTTGATACATGTATAAATGATGTGGTCTCAGAGTTGTAGGTCTGGACTAACATTGGACATTTGGTCGGGTTGAGCAGGCCAAACATGCCCTGGAACACTATAGCCAAAAATGACCTGACCCGAAAACAATTCAGGGAAAACTGACCCAAAACCGAACCGACCCGAAAAAAACCCCTCCAAATATCTGTCTTTGGCAAATTGTTCACATGAACTCTGTGTTGACTTTTTGTGCCTGAACTTACAGTGCATCGCGTGAATGTTTATATACATGCAGTCATCTCTAAGTAACGAATCATACCGTGCGGTCAACACTCCTAACGTGACCTACCAGTAGGTATACATGCTACAGACTGTGCATGATAGAAATGTTTTCGGGTTTTTTTCAGGCTTTATCAGAGTTTCCACAAGATGGCTTAACCGATCCGATCCGACCCAAAATTTGCAACAGCAAAACTGAAAACAGACCTGGCCCTACTGAATTAATGAAAAAACAACTGAACCAAAGTCAGTTTTCAGGTAGGGTCAGTTTGGGTTTTGGGTTGGGTTTGCACAACATTAGTCTGGGGTACATCATTGCAGCCATCAGGGGCGGAAACTCTTTCAGAAAACACATGGATATGGAGGTGGGGGGGGGGGGTGATATTGAAGTGAAGGCGTGCCCCTGCTATAAGGTGTCGGGGGCATGCCCCGGCCTCCCCCATAATAAGACAATTTGAGAATAAATTTTGCACCATTTTACTAGTATCACAACATTTGTCAAAGTCTGAATCGGGGTGGGGGCAGGTAGTTGTAACTCCCCCTCCCCCATTAGATCCACTACTGTGCATCATCCCCTGATTACATTCCTCAATAACTGACTTAAGTTGTACTTACATGAGATTGTTTATCTGCAGTAGATTGACAAATATGGCTGGTAGCTGGCTGGCTGTAGGTGCCTTTCTCCCTGGCTGGGTGAGTCAGGACTGTTGAAAGGTTGCAATCATCTAGGATGCCATGAAGGTTCTGATGTCTCTCATGGAAATCTCTTCAGAAATCCACTGTCTAAGCCCTGATCAATGGGTTATCATTCTCAATATGAATTACTCTCAACCCTCAATGGACTGTGCGATGTTCCCAAAGTGTGGACAGAAGCGCACTGTCAAATAAAAGTCGACATGTTTCAAGTTTTTCATTACACAGGGTTTCATTTCGATCACATGATGCATTCTTATTACATTTCCCTATGTCACTGTTCCGGGCATTCAGGCAGCTTGGGTTCCTACACTCTGCCTTGACTTGTCTCAAGTCATGTGTACTTTGCGCAGTCCGCACATGAACCAGTATGAGTATGTCCCTCCCACTGGGGATCTCAAAAGTGCTGCAAAGATCTTGAGAATATGAGGCATCAGATCAAATCATGTGCAATGATCACTGTCAGGCAAAGTCACTTACATGTACTGGCTGACAGTCAGGCATTCACTGGCTTGTTCATCCGGCTATAGTTCCAAACCACTCAGTTGGGTTTCACATTCAGTTGGCTTGTAGGACCGCACTGGCTGGCAAACTGACTGACAGACTGACAGACAGGTAGTCATCAATGGTCAGAAGAGATGAAAGTCTCATGTTGGTCAACTATTCAATTTTAGAAAACAAAAATCAACCCACAAACGTATCATTGGCAGTTTGGAAATGATGATTTGGCTGGTACTTTGGCACATTGCTGGCTGTGACTTAGCCTCTACATGTGCATGTAAGCCATGGGCCATTTGCACAGTTCTGATTGTTTCTCTGTGATTTGGCTGGAGTTACATACAATGTACAGCCTTCTTGACAGAAATCAACATGAATGGGCATTTAGAGATGGAATAAAAATCATGCGATTTTCATTTTCACTTCTGCTGCTGAACTGCAAGTTTATCCAACCTCAAAATCTCAAAACAATGAAATATAATAATTCCTGAGGAACTTGGTGGCCAGGGGTCACAGCTCTCGCCAAGTTCATCGTGCCATTGCCAGAGCTAAAGCTATCCCCAGAAATCTAGCTCTCACGGGAAAGGCCCCTGATGCCATGGCCAAACCCATGATTCCCTTGGTTACCTCGTTTCACCCCAATCTCCCTCCCCTTCGCAAAATCACTAATGACAATCATCATATCCTCCATACTTCAGATTGACTTGCCCGCGCCATCCCCAACGGCCCCACATTGGCTTACAGGCGTCCTCGAAATCTACAGGACTTGATTGTTTGAGCTGAAGTCCCTTCCTTAGATGCATCCCCTCCCACCCAGCATGGTACTTTCAAGTGCAGTTCCAGATGTGTTGTCTGCCAGATTCATATCCAGGAGTCTGACTCCTTTTCTGGCCACTCTTCTGTCACTACCCACAGAACCATTGGTAACATCACTTGTAACACCTCTAATGTCATATATCTCATTTCTTGCAGGGTCTGTGGAGTGCAGTAGGTGAGACTAAGAATACGCTCAAGAAGCGTTTCTATGCCCACCGGTCAACGGTCAACACCAAGAAACTAGACACCCCTGTTGGTCATCATTTCAACCTGCCTAACCACTCCATTTCTGATATGATTTTGCAGGGCATTGAATCTCTTGGCCATCGCAAGGACTCAGTTCGCCTCAGCAGAGAGAAAGTGTGGATGAATCGTCTTCGAACTATTCAACCACATGGTCTCAACATCCAACTTGGAAATGATTAATCCTTTTCTTCCTCCATTGTCTTCTGTTACAGATAATCCATCTGGTCTTCCTTGTTTGTGTTTACCCATCTTCCCCCATCTTTCATCCCTTTCCACCTCAATACTGTTCCCCCCCCCGCATCATCCCTTCACTCTCACACTCTTTTGTCCGTTCCCACTTCCTGTGACCTTTGATCCTTCCCCTTTCTGGTCCCTCCCCTGTTTACACCAGACCCCTTGTGGTTTGCCATCTCCCTTTGTTTCTTTGTTCTCTCATCCACCCTCCCCTGCATCTTTCCACACCTTTCCCACCTAATCCTCCTTTTGTGTTTCTTCTTTCAGCCCTGCATGTTTGTGTGCACCCCCTTGCTAATGTATGTACCTCTGTCATTTCTGTTTTAGCCTCTGAAGAAGAACTTGCTAAGTTCGCAATGTCAGGCCATATTAATTTTAAGATTTATAATAATTCCTGGTTGTCTGGTCTGTGAAATCTGAATCACACTGAATTTACATTTGAGCTGAAAAATTGTATTACGCAAAATTGTCACTGCTAGACCATAAATTGTCAAGGAATTTAGTTGGATTTGTTGAACTAACCAATAAACAAAGCAAAACAATTATCACATGACACAGGATCGTAATGAGAATGAAAGACTAGGCTTATCAAGTCAAGGGGAAAATGGGCTGTGTGAAATAGCAGAAATCACTATAATTTACAACCTATTGAAAATATTGCCGATTGATGACTATTGCAAAAATCTGACCTCAACTTCTGTTTAATCGGTGGTGCATGTAACTATTGAGTCAATTCTAACACAGGAGTCTGTGACTCCAGTATTTGGTGCCCTGAATGTGAACTAGGGATACCTAGGGATACCGTTGACTTGGCGCTCCACGGATCCAAACTGTTTGCTCAGTCAGGCGGAAATCACTAGAGCAAGAAACAAACTCACTTTTTTTCAACCTAGATTTGCATTGTCAAGGAGTGATTAAAATCAAACGTGTTGTGTGTAAAGTTTGTTCCTCAGAATTTACTCTTTCATGTGATACCAAAATCAAGACTGTGTGCGCCAAAACAAGAAAGTTATAATCTCTGTTCTTTTATCTGGGGCCTTTTTATCAAACTGCAAGCCATTTCACCGCATGACCAAAGGCACTCCATACCTCAGATTGAACTCTGAAGCAGTTCACTCAACGTTTTGTAAAGGGACCAATTTGAATACACCACAATGGATTGAAAAACACTCTTTCAGTTGGTTGATGACGTATGCATGGGTGCGGCAAACATACCAGCAATGCCAGCTCGGTGTAAAGCAGTGAATATCTGTGTTGAGGGTGTTTAGTGTGTTATTTCCTCGTCCACTACATACATGTAGTCGCCTATGGTAAGGAAGGGTGAAATCAGAGTGAACGACTTGACTTGGAGGAATTTGTTGGGATTTGAAAGGAAATATCTGCAGTTGGGAGGTGAGCTGATTAACTGACATTGATTGAATTTGTGGCCTCAAGACCAGAGGAATTACAGTTTGCTATAGACTGCTGACTGTGCAGTATTTGTTTCTACAAAGTAATTTGATTCATGGGGAAACTTACTGATCTCAAATATTTGAGTTCCAATCCATAAGTGCAAAAATCAAGTTGAAAGGCAAGTATGAACTGTTTGTTCAAAAATTAAATACCATCCAATTTTCAAAGTTTTTTCTCTATTATATAATCCATTTTCATTTTAAAATGAATAATGAAAATGGCTACAGCTCTGACGAAAATCATCAGCCCCCATCTTGAGTGTTACATTTGCCAAGACAGATACACTCAGCCAAAGGTGCTGGATAACCAGCACAGTATGCTTGGCAAAATTACTAAAAATATATGCATTAGTAAACAATTGTAGTTTCAATGCACTGTTTGAGTGTTTCAACATTATCTGGACTTCCCACTGTCCTTCTGATGTCGTTTGTTTGGGTAACTTAAATGAATGAAGTTAAAGGCTAGCTTACAAGCGTAGGAATCACACTTTGCTTTAGACTTCAAAACGTGAAGTGTACGCACAAGTAATGTTCTAACAAAAACCTATTCAGTAATATTTAAATGAAAAAATCTATGGCGACTTGCATACAGTTTTGTCCATGTCAATATCTGAAATCATTATAGAACAGAATGAAAGATGTACTCTCAGTGCTCTTTAAAACCTGAACAGGAATTCCAAAAGGAAATAAAAGAGAGATATTTTTATTTGATGTCTCGTTCAAAAGTGGATATCTTTTGTCTGGCTACAAAATAGCAATTCACAAGAAACGTTATACATGTACTGGTACGTGTACTTGTTATCCAGATGAAACTCAGATGAACATGTACATCTTTAATGTACATAGAAGGCACGTGTTTTGCTCAAGTTTTTGTCATTGCTCTTTTAGTAACCCTTCCATTTTCTTTTTAAATACTATTTAAATACAGATAAAAGTGAAAAAAATGTATGGCGACTAGCATACAGTTTTGTCCATGTCAATATCTGAAATCATTATAGAAGAGAATGAAAGATGTACTCTCAGTGCTCTTCAAAACCTGAACAGGAATTCCAAAAGGAAATAAAAGAGAGATATTGTTATTTGATGTCTCGTTCAAAAGTGGATATCTTTTGTCTGGCTACAAAATAGCAATTCACAAGAAACATTATACATTTACTGGTACATGTACTTGTATCCAGATGAAACTCAGATGGACATGTACATCTTTAATGACATAGAAGGCACGTGTTTTGCTCAAATTTTTTTTCCATTGCTCTTATAGTAACCCTTCCATTTTCTTTTTAAATACTATTTAAACACAGATAAAAATGGCTACAGCTCTTGAGAAAATAAGCCCCCATCTAGAGTGTGACATTTGTCAGGAGAAATACAAACGGCCCAAGGTGCTGGACTGCCAACACAGTTTTTGTGAGACATGTCTGGAGAAATACTACACCAGCAGGTATGCAGGTCAACCTAAGATTCCTTGCCCTGTATGTAGACGGGAGATGATACTTCCAGAGACGCGCATTCAAGGCCTAAAAACAAATTTCCATTTGATGGGAATAGTTGAGGAGGTCTCACTCCAAGAAAAGGTGGCTTGTTCGGGAAACACAAAGGTCATCTGTGAGATTTGTGATGAGGGAAATGAGGCTACGCATCGCTGCCTGGACTGTGCACAGAATATCTGCCCAAACTGTCGCAAGACACACTTGCGATTTGCTGCTACATCAAACCACACAGTGGCTACTTTGGAGGACATTCGTCAGGGGAAGGTAACAGTGAAAAAAGCACCAGAAGAAGATGAGTCTAAATGCCACAAACACAAGGGAGAAGTGAAACGGTTTTACTGTGAGACATGTGAAGAGTTAATCTGCCGAGATTGTACTGTAGTAGACCACTGTAAACCAGAGCACCACTACATTGACTCTGGAGAGGCTTCTCTCAAATACAAACAGTCACTGAAAGATACGTTTCCAGACTTCACCACAGGCATCAAAATACTTGAACAAGCTTTGACCACTTCATCACAAGCTAAGCAGAAGTTTACACAGAACGTCACAAAGACTGTGAAAGCTGTGAAAGACAAAGCGGATAAAATGAGAGCTGAGATAACAACTCAAGAGACAAAGATGATTGAAGAAATCAAACAACTCCAGCAGGATCGCAACAAAACATACGATAAGCATCAGGAAACAGTGACAATGATGCTACAAAGTAAACAATATTCCTTCAGTACAGCTCAGGATGTCATAAACACTGCATCAGACACTGATTTGCTTTCCCTCTATCCTATCATCAGCAAAAACTTGAAATCACTCAAGAGTCAACATCCTCCCCAGATTGATCCCAAACTTTCATATCTGAGCTTCACCCCGGGTCAGAGGATTGGTGACATCAATCTGGGCAAGCTTGAGGTGGAAGCAGGCAAGTGGGAGATGTGTCGCAAGTTTGGTGGAAGAGGAAGTGGTCCAGGAGGGTTCAGTGGGGCTGTAGGTATTACTGCTACTCAACCTGGTGAGATTGCTGTGGCAGACTATAGGAACAACCGAGTGGTCATCTGCAGCAATGCGGGACAACACAAGGGAACCATTCCTCTACAATGTAAGTTTCTGTCATGTAAATGTACATGTTCATCAACTAACACAAACACTCATAACAGTAGGGAAATTACTAGTAACTTTTCCATGCGAACATGCAACAAGTCTGTCAATTGAGAATGAAAACCTATACACAATACTGGCAAGGAATTGATGTGCTGGCTGTGCTCTCCAACAAATATAAATTTGTTCTCCTGACAAATCTTCAAAAGTTTTTCTACACATAGACCTATAAAATCACACACAGAGACACACACCCACAGGTGTGAATTTACCTGCAATCGTGGATACCCTATTGTCCCTCTTTTGTTTGTACAGTACCTTAACTTTTTAGGAAGACCACCCATACATTTTGTACACGATCGTCAATTGTGGACCTTTGGAAATCGTGCACCCTATATTGTCCTCTATTGTTCAACCTATTGAATGCAGAAACAAACTCAGGTTTGTTTATGGTGTAATCCAGGATTTAACATTTTTGCGACAGCTCCCATTGGTTTTGTACACGTATTCTAATCGAGGTCGTCCTCGATTTGATTCCTGTCCTTAATCACCCAATGATGCTTAACAAGTGTGTCCTAGATTTAACCATACAGCCCAAAAAAATGTCTCCGGTTTTTGGTCAGCGCATTGCCGTAGCTATGCAAGTCGGCAAATGAAAAAAGGTTTTTTCTTTCAATGTAAGATGATGCCTCAAAACTGCCAAACTCACTGGTTTGACTGGAATCCTGCTGCTGCACAATTTTAATGTATTCCTATAGATTTGGTTATAATCAAGCAAAAACTTTAGTGGCCTCTCTGGGCTCCCATATATCTTGCACTAAATTAAGTCGGGCACCATTTGCAAATGGTGTTGTAAATTTAGAATTGTGTGTCTGGAAGCCAGACTGAGGGAGCGATGGTCGTGTATCTGGAACCTGTAGATGCTTTTTAATTATCTTGTCTTTCTTTGTGCAATACTGGTAATGTAAAGAACCTGTTATAGCAAGGTAATTGTACTACATACGAAGTAACTTCAACATGCTACTTGAGATAAAGAATATCTACACACGATTATAATTAACCAAATGGGTTCAATTATGAATTAGCGTAAGGAGACTCACCTATTCTAGGGAGGTCCTCAGCTGGAGAGGGTCCTCGACGTGACGAAACTTGGCTAGTCGCACTTAGATAAGAACGCTGTATCTTTGTTTTCATTACTTCAACAATGAACACGGTCTGCAAATAGGCAAACAGAAATGTAATATGATTAAGAAAGGTTAGTATTCCTCTATCTCCCCCCAAGTCTTTGGCACAAACTGTTCCTATGTGTCCTTAGGTGTGACAAAGACTGAAAACATGAATAAAGAACATTATTAACGGTTAATCTAGACAGAACATGAATCAAAAACATTATTAACGGTTAATCTAGACTAAACTGTAACACCAAAAACCAGAAATGTAAGGTTAAAGTATGATCCAATTAAAAGGATCACATATCATAGTCAGAGTGCCAGGCAGGCTTGTTGGTATGGCGACCGGACTGTCTGGGTGCAGCAGCTGGGGTGTCAACTGCGGGAGGGGTAGCAGGCTTGGTACTAATGATCTGGGGAGGCAACATCGAGGGCACTGGGCCGCTGGGCCTGCTGGCTTGTGACGACTCATCCATAGGTGGGGGTGGAGCACGAGGGGCCGATGTGCTTGACCCGGAGGGTCCTGGGTCATTCTGGGTGATGTGCCAGGGTCTGTAGCATGTGCCAAGGGCAACGAGAGTCTCTGTGGAATGGTGCCAGTTGCAGTGGGGAAGTGTGTCGACTTGGCCACTGGGTTAGCAGTCGGCTTTGGTGGACAATGAACGTTCTCGTGACTGGTCGGATTTGTTTTGTACACAAGGCCTTGGCGTGGGATGATCCGGCGAACTGTTGGCTGACGTACTCCGATGTCATCATCCATTGTCAATTGTGGTGTGCGTATTTGTACGGGAATGTACCTTCTCAGGAATTTCCTATTACGCAGGGTCACTCTTCCTGAACCATCAACCCTTACAACGTATTGGTCAAATTGGCGGACTACGACTATGATGCTAGTTTTGTCCCATTTAAGGGAGTGTAGCCCTCTCTGATTCTGGATGCGGACGTGGTCATCCACGACAAGGGGCAAGAGCCTTTTGGTGTGTTCGGACCAGCGCTCGGCACCTCTCATGTGGCAATTGCGGAGTGCTTTTTCTCAAGCTGCCAAGGTCTCACGCCAAGTGTTATGGGCCTGTATTTGCCAGGTGGTATGGGGATGAAGTCCCGAATTGGGTGTCCAAATATGCACATTGCCGGGGAGAGTTTGGTGTCTCTATCGGGAGTATTTCTATACTGGAGCATCGCACGTTGGAATGCGTCAGTATCGAGGTCACCATTACGGCTGGTGTTGTCCATGATCAGACATTTAAGGGTCTTGACACCAACTTCAGCACGACAGTTGCTACGTGGATAAGCTACTGAGGAAAGGTGATAATGTACACCCCAGTCCTTCAAGAAGTGACGTGTAGCTATAGCCATGAATTCAGGACCACCGTCAGAGGCCAGCTCATCAGGAATACCAAAGGTGACAAAGGTGCGTCATAGGCAATTGATGAGCCCACATGCACCATGGGAGGACTTCTCGACAATCGGCCAGTTGGAATAACGGTCAACCACTACCAAGTAGTTGCAGCCTTTGTAGGTAAAGAAGTCGTCACAAACACACTGGAATGGGTAGTCCGGGGGCGTCAGGGGGGTGGTTGGTGCACTCGGATTAGAGGGTGCAATCCGATTACAATGGTTGCATCCAGCGCGAAGGGCTGCAATGGCAGGGGTGATACCAGGCCAGAAAATAGATGCCTCG
This sequence comes from Patiria pectinifera, assembly GCA_029964075.1. Taxonomy (NCBI): domain Eukaryota; kingdom Metazoa; phylum Echinodermata; class Asteroidea; order Valvatida; family Asterinidae; genus Patiria; species Patiria pectinifera. The sequence continues at coordinate 27,668,959 of CM057150.1, forward strand.
GCTCTTGCGGTCATAGAGGTAATGATGGGCAGCATGTAGATTGGCTAACACCTCCTCCCTTAGAGAGGGGGTATAACGACATGGTCCTCGTAGAGTATCACGCCATCGACGGTATGTAGGCTATCCCGAAACTGAAAGTACTCGCAAAGGGATCTAGGGAGCTCATGGCGGAATTCAGGTATGCCAGATTCGATGACGTCAAAAAGACCCTGCATGTTGTCGTCACAGGCTGTAGCAGTACAAACCCTGTCCCACGTGACAGATAAGAGATTTGAATCGCTGGCCTTTTGACCTTCTCAACCTTGGCAGCATGTCCAGAGGTGTGTACAGCGCTGTGGGCAGTGAGTACAGCTAGGATAGCGGCATCGAGATCCTGAGTGGCGTAGTCACAGCCGGGGATGGGGCATGGTACAACAGGCAATGTTGTGTCTCAGGGCTTCCACCGTGTTCATAGATAAGAACGCTGTCTCTTTGTTTTCATTACTTCAACAATGAACACGGTCTGCAAATAGGCAAACAGAAATGTAATATGATTAAGAAAGGTTAGTATTCATCTAGCACTCAGCATTGCTCTCCATGCTCTGCCCTTCGTCTGGAGAACGTCCTTCAGGTAACATTCAGTGAAGGTGTTGGGAGTCTTCCAACACGCCGCCTGAGTGATGCTCTGTAAGAGACACGTACCCTCAAGGAAGGCCCATGAGTCTGACGCCACCCTGACATCGTGTGCACAGATTGATCCAGGTCTCTGCCGTTGACACGTACGTGGTCAGGATCCAGTGTGCGATTTTGCAGCGTGGTGCTGGCCGGTATGGCGGGCTTGTTACAAATAGCTGTGATGAATAGCCAGTTCAAGCACTTTTGTGCGGTTACCACTTAAGGGCCCCCTAATTACTGGACACCATAATTTGTTGTCTGGAGTAGACAAGAAAGTCTTCATTCGTCGTCAGGGGAAGAAAAAAACCTGATTCTTGGTCACAAACCAAGCCTTAGGGATCAGACAAACACCTCCTGGTTCCCACTGGATGTATCCTGTCTCCATTGTAAGGGAATGCAGTTCGCTACGTCATCTGCCACTGCAAACAAAAAGGCAACCCTTGTGAACAACTGTAACGAGGTTGAATTGCCTATTGGTTCAAATGGGGATCTCAATAGCGTATAACATGTCAAACAGATCCCATGCAGGCACCAGCCTACATGTACGTGTTGGGGGGTGTGTAATAAACATCCCCCTGATTAGTTGGTAAGAGCTGGACTCTGTGACACTGAAGACCCGTTCAGCAAGCCTGCACGAATAACCACTATAGCCAAACGGTAATTTTCAACTGTGGCCATAGTATACATGTACTAGGAAGTCTGGCACCTCCCCTTGAGAAGTATTCGGGGGATGCAGATATGGGTTTGATCTACACCACTTGTAAAAATGCCAAAGTCTGCTATTGTATATTTTTCTGGTGGATGTATCCGACTGCAGGCTGCAATAGCCGCAGTTTGTTGAGAAAGGCCTGCCATGCAGAGGGAATGCTCGACAAAACCCAGCACATATTGATGAAGCTCCTGTGGAGCCGTTTGAAGAAGACCTGATCTGGGCTGGAACGGCATGTTCTCCTCGCCCAGGAGGTGTGACGTATACACCAATGGAGTTCCCATGTGAGTGCGCACAGCTGGGCAGACCGCCCCCCCCCCCCCACCGGTCGATAAGCCACTACCCTTGTATCGCATTGATTCAGGACCACTCGGCCTGTTACTGACAGTCAAAAAACATTGGAGAGCATTGGAGACTGTCAACATCTTGAGTACCTTTATGTGGCTTGAGCACTGTTTGGGTTCCCATCGACCTGCTACCCTGGCACAGGTGGAGGGTGGCCCCAAGCCACAAAGTAATGCGTCTGTCGTGATGGTCAATGACGGCCGGGGTCTGCAAAAGACGCACCCTCCCTTGAGGTTGGCAATATTCAGCCACCAACGGAGATGCGATATAAGCCAGGGTGTGGTCGGCACCAAATGATTTGGTGATAACTGGGGCGGTAAAAAGACAGTAGGTTCAGTCGGATAGAGCACATCCTCTAACTGCAAAAATCTACAATGTCCACCATGCTCACCATTAGGCCTTGCAACCTCAGCTTAGCTTGCACTGGGGCCAGGTTGGTGGAAGGAACAGGGATGTGCACTGTCGAAGGTTCAAGATGCGTTCCTCTGTTGGACCGGTGACGCTCCCAGGAAAACTGGGGACTGGGAAGGAAGCAGACGGGATTTCTCTGTGTTTATGATAAGTCTGAGATCTGAAGTGAGGCACCATGTAAAGTTTTTAAGGTTTCAAAGGTTTTAAGTTTAGGACGGGGTGCCATGCGGCGGGCTCCTTCTTAGGCACCAAGAAAAAGGTCGACATGGATCGATTGCATCTTCGCAGGGGCAGTATGCATACTGTTTGTTTTCTGAGAAGGGAGTTGATCTCCCCCTCGAGGGAGCAATGCTCCGTTGGGTCAGACGGTACTGGTGTCGGCCAAACGAGCATGTCCGATGAGGGGGGGGGCCTCGAGAATTCGAATGCGTAACCACTACTGATTGAAACGAGCACCCACCTGTCGGATGTAATTAGAGACCAGGACCCTGAAAAGTCTCGAAGACGGAAGTCATTTACGCTTGCCCCCGGAATTGTTCTTCAGTAAACGACTGAGTCTGCGCGGCGCGCACCGGTTATGTTGTCACTTAGAATTCGGTGATTTACGGCGGGGAATAACAAACAAAAGTTTGATCTTATTCTGAACTACTCCGGCAGTTAGGGTTGGTGGCTTCTTGAGGTTAATCTTCTCAGTAGCCTCAACCTCTTTGCCTCGGCTTGCATGCAATCCTCGAATTTCCCTGCAAAAAGATCCTTGCCTGTTATTAAATAGCGGAATCTTTTGCGGGCGCCCTGCGATGGGAGAAAAAGTGTATCTAGTACGTTGCTCCAGCAGTTTGAGGTTGCCACTTGGTAGACACTCGCGTAAATTGGTCCAGCACCGACCGAAGACTGTAGTCCAGGCAGTGTAAAGCAGCGGTCAACATGTCCGCCGGAAAAGTCGAGTCATCCTCACAACCCAAACCCAAATACTTGGCAAGGAGAATGAAGGAGCCCGAGCGCATGCCATGGCAGAAGGCCGAGTCCATTTTTTTAAAAGAGTCCCCAAGCTTACCGCTAATCTTATCCCATTTCGATGCAGCTGTAGCCCCTTCATCCGCCGCAAGCTTGTCTTTGGCTGCGTCTGAGAGGGCCTGTGTGGCAAAAAATTGACCCCCTTATTCTTCTTACCCTTCTTCTTTGAAGAACGGCCCTGGGGTACATCCCTTGAAATCTCAGATGACGCTTTAGGTGCCGGAACCCAAGAACAACGGATACAATCCAATGATGAGGGCGTTCCTCAGAGTGGGATATAAAGGAGCCGGGCAGTCAGGGGTTCCCCGAGTTGGCCCACTCTGCACCGCTCATGTAATGTCTGGCTGGCAGGGCATCAAGCACCATGGGTTGAGAAAACGCTGTCTGGTCCGGATGCTGGGCCGACAGCGCCTCAAGCCCTATGGGTTGAGCTAGCGCCGTGTGATCCGGTTGCCCGTACAAAAGTCCGTCTCAGCACCCTGTAGTGTTCGCCACAGTGCTGGGGGGACAAGGGGGATTCTATCAAGCCCACTGAACCGTATAGGTTATTCCCCTCGGGCTGCCCCATGTTCGGGGATGGGACGGGGGATTTAGAGCCATGTTTACCCCCTCGAGCCTTCTTAGGATTGGTTCTGGCACAGGAGTTTAAATTTGTTTAGTAACCTTGCCGGACCACACCTTCTATTTGGTTGTTCCGCTTACGCTGGCCAGAGATGGAGAGAGTTTCATGTCCCCATCTCGGTCAACGGAACTGCCAGCGCCTATAGCCAGACTGTGGCTATGGGTGCCGGATGGGAGACCGGTGACACGATAAAGGCTCAGGGCTACCAGTAGCAACTCCTGAGAACTGGGTCTGTCCCTGGGGAACTTTCATTGCCCCAGAAGTGACAGGGCCAGTCCTCTCCAAATGACTCATTTCTAAGAAGTATTCTCAAAACAAGACAAAAATACCACTCTACTATTTTTAACTCTTTAATCACATCTTCTCTTTAAAGGGTCACTAGGTCCTGAAATCCCAGAACATTTCATGTTTTGGATTGTTTACTTAATCTATTTGAAACATCTGGTTGAAAGGAAACCAACCTAATGGCTTACAGTTCCTGAGAAAAGACAGAAAAAACCTGCTTATTTACATCGGACACGACGGACTACGAATATGTTTTTCATGTCGTTTCCAGTGTACGCAATATACAAGTTGTGTGTCACAGGAACAGCGGTGACCAATAACCAATGCAAACAAGTGGTTTCTTCAACGTCCACGAAAGGCGAACACTTTACAAAAGAAATCCCAACTAGCACCCAAACAGCTCGAATTGATGGGGTCGCAAAAGTGGACCCCGAAATTCATTCTCGCACGCTTAATACAGGAATAACACAAAAATGCCCAGTTTTGAAAGGATAGGTGTGCGGATGTTTATATCCTACTTTTAAATGTTATTTCCGATTAATATCATCTCACTCAGCGTTTTGTAGCCCAATTGGGCTGTCCCAGGACCCAATGTCACTTTAAAGCACACAAGGGTAGCTAAAATTGACGAAAATTACGGAGTGTATTTTGTGCATGTCCTACCCGACCTGAAGCTAAACCGGAGAAAAGAGGACGCTCATGCTGCCGGGCAGTATGGGTTGGACACAAGAGGGCGCATTGTTAAAACTCTTAGCGTAAATAACTGCTGTTATATGGGGGATATGCATACGTGAATTAAATTGCTCTACAGGTAAGTAGAGTGACGCAGTCTATTAATTTCATTACTGATGTCAGTTTGTTTGAAAGGAAAGTTGTAACTTTTGGGGGGTCTGTAACCTTTAGAAAAGAGTTTTTGTTGTTAACGAGCTCAAAATGATCTCGTAAGCTGCGGACTCCCAACCATACTAATTAATTTGTGTTGCACTTTATGTGGAATGTGTACATGCAGGCATCCGTTTTCCATGAATGAGATTTCGAGAGCTGTTATAGAGCAGACATGGGGCTATTGTCCCCCGAGTTATTGCCTTTTATTGAGCTGCGGTTACCGCCGTCAGCACTCAGCCGGCCCATAAAATCCTCGCTGGACCGTTTGTTACAATTAAATCAACTAACTAACTAGCAGAGAGACACGACGATTTGTTGAGCTGCAATCCACACCAATGGGTGTATATTTTTGTTCAATGCTTCGTTTGAAAATTGAACAACTTTGCATTGCTAAAAAACAGCAATAAAACAGTTAAATATAGAAAGAATCTATTTTTAGGTTTATACCATGAGAAAAGCACAGAGAGTACATGTAAAAATTTAAAAGTATTTGCAAAACTGTGTGTCTCCAAGACGTTGCAGTTACAATTGTAAATGTATGGTGGTTGAAGACCGCACAATGTTCATGTATTTATTCTACATGACCAGGCTTTTTAAAGGAAGTCCTTGATTCATTAGCGTATATTTCATGAGGACTGAGAAAAGTGGCAGTGCTTTATATACATGTACTTGTGCATATATATGTTATATTTTAGTTCTTCTTTACCCACAGGTCCACGGGCAGTTGCAGCCATCCACAATCCTGAGCAACGCTTGCTTGTGTTGGAACGTGGAAGCAAGTATGTCAAGGTGTTCAACATGAAGGACAACACTCTTGTTATGCAGTTCCCAACAGTGGAACAGAGTCACATTGACGAGACACGTGTGGACCTACGCAGTGTAGTCTTCAAGAATGGTACCATTTTAGTAGGTGATACAATAAGGATGGTATGGACTGAACACCGACCCACTGATGGTGAGATCCTACACACCATACCAGTGAAGATTCCACCTTACTACCTGGCTATTGATGACATCACTAATAGAGTTGTGGTCAGTGGAGGTAACACAAAGAAAGTTGATGTTGCAGATAGCAAAGGTACTTCGCTCACCACCATCCAACCAACCATGAATGGTGAGCCAGTGGAGGGCCGTGGTGTATGCTGTGACAGCTCAGGCATCTACCTTGCAGTGTTCCACGGTGTGACTAGCACTGGTCATATTCACCACTATGACCTAGATGGCGGGTTTCTTGATTGCCTGGCTCTGGGTCATTTCACCCCACGTGGAATCACATTCACACTGGATGGCCAGCTGGCAGTGGCTGACAACCTGTCAGTCACGATGTATCACAAGGTGTGATGTCATCCAACATGACATGACTAGCAATCATCATCATCCCAACAGCAAATGTTAAGGATGAAATTGTCCAGTCATGCATCAGCACCAATCCACATTCATGTCTCACTTATTCCACAATATCCTCAAAAATCACAACACAAACACAAATTACCAATCCCTCTTACTAGAACCATTTTAATATCCGAGTGTACAAAAACTCTGAAAGTAATCAGTGTTCATTTTATGACTGGAAACTATATACTTCTGCAGTAAATTTGAAAGGGGAGGGGACTTCAGTGCGTGAGGTGTTTGTTTGAAGAACCACCATCTCCCCACCCCATCAGCCAGAATGGGCTTGCCATAAACCAACACTAACCAACTTGTTGTGTTGTTTACAAAACCACAACTTCATATAAGGCTTCTGCTTCGTCTCCACCCCAAGATTCCTAAGAATCCTACCACATTCAAAATACACCAACTATCCATTGGCCTTGTGTGACAGGATTTGGTGTCTCTAAAGAAAAAAATGGACCAATATTGTACTGGAGTTACATCAGGGGACAAAAATCATGCATCCTGAAGCCAAAGCCAGGGACAAATCCAAGATTTCACAAACATAATTAAGATTCACCAGTTGTTCCTTTCGGGGACAATTAATATTCTTATATGTTCCTCGTGAAACTTGCTGTACATGCTGCTATCTTTCATAACAAAGATTTAAGAAACTAATGGAATCATTTCGTTCTTGTGAGATGCAACATTCTTTAAAGTGATCTTTGATAAATTATAACTTAAATGTTGAATTTGGTGCTATATTATCAGCGTTCAAGAAAGCCTTTGTCACCGAAACGCTGACAAGTCAAGTGACTTGTCAAAATGTATCCTGAAAAGAATGACAAAGATCACTCCATTAATGTGTTTTCAGATCTTCACTCAATCTTAACAAATTGTGTTGACAGCGTTCATGAGGTTTATATCTTGACCTCATCAGGTAGTGGTGGGCATAGCCCCAATATGCTAAAGGATTAAAGCATGAAACTTCACATGGTGGTTCTTCATGCACCTTTGAGAGGTCAATGAACTTTACAGACTGTATTTATAACTTTTGTTCTTCAAACCTTCACTTTCCTATGACCCAAGTCTATGTCATAGGTCTTCATACAACATGTACAATGGAAATAATGATCAGATGTTGGAACAATTCACATCTGACCAATTCATGCTATTAAGAGAATTGTCATATACATGTATAGGACATGATATATTCAACTCCTGGTGACCTTACGAGAGGTCATGACCTTTGTAAAACAATAGCCTACCTATGGATATTAATACGATTAACACAATTGTAAATGTCACTTTTTCATGACCCAACTCTAAAACTTAACTTTCTGTGCAATGAAAAGAATTGTCAGATGTGGGGATATCATATTTGACATAGTGATACCCTCGAAGAGGTCAATGAACTTTGTATGCCTTATTGCCGTTATTTATCATATTATTCATCAAAACGCCATTTTTTTTCATGACCCAAGCCTCAATAGTGCCAAAGAATGGTACTGCACCAATTAGTTTCATGTCGTGATGAATTCAGACCCAACAAACAATTTTGAGGTGACCTCTGACCTCCTTTCTCCTTGTTTTATTGGCAGACGCAATATGATGAGATTGGAACTTAAATTTGTCAGTCTGTTTTGTAATTGAAAATGTACGTGTGTCAAGCAACATTCACTCTTGTGTATTTATTACACCCTGCTGTATGCAGATGGACTTGGATAACCACGTTTTTAACCTTTTAACCAAGTCCAATGGTCACTGTTAGAGAGTGATGCTTGTCCAATGTGCCTCTTTTATTCTGTTGCACCTGCGTTTGCCCTCATAAAAAGGAAAATTGAGATCAGAGGTCATGCAAAAAATTCTTTGGGGTCAGACTTCATGACATGTTGTAGAATTATTATTTAAAAAACATTTTTTTGGCTCTAAATAGACTTTGGTCATGAAAAAGTGCCATTTGCGAGATTAAACCTGATAAATAATGGCAATCAGAGTATACAAAGTTCACTGACTTCGTAAAGGTCATTAGAGGTCAATTATGAAATGTCTACATATCTGAAAATTAATATCATGGCAAGAATACCCAAAATTTCGATATGGGTAATAAAAAGTGGTGTTTTGAATAGTTTATCCTCTTATTATCTTTAAATAGGATGCACAGAGTTTATTGACCCCTGGAAGGTCAACAGAGGTCAGACATAAGATTCCTGTCATATGAAATTCTTTCATAACATGAGCAACTTAACATTATGACTTGGGTCTTTAAAACGTTGGGCCTTAAAGGGGTAAATGGTATAAATAACTATAAAGTTAGTGCAGTTAATACAAAGGTCGTTGACCTCTGGAAGGTCATCAGAGGTCAATTGTGATTTTTTTTCTGCATTTGGTTTTTATCTACATTGTATGAAGACTATACATAGACTTATAGGAAAGTGATTTTTGAGAACAATATAAATCAAGTATTCAAAGGTTATTGACCCCTTAAAGGTCACCAAGGTTCAGATATGAAATGCCTCCACATCTGAATTTTTTGTCATGGTATGAAGACCTCACATGCCAAGTTTCACGCTTTTATCACAAATTGCACAATTTTGTCCCTATTGTTCATTCCGCTCCTTAAATAAGGGGCTTTTGATAGTAAAATAGAAATAGAAATTTTGAATATTACAACCACTTGAGATGTAGCCATACTACAAGTATTTTGTAAAATAATATCGTTTAAATTCATTTTAAGCATAAGCATCACCATGATAGTAAGTACTCATATTACTCTTCAATATCAGCCTTTATTTACTCAGTTTTTGTACTACTTTTTTTTAGTTTCTGTTCACACGTTTGGATCTACAATACATTTATACTGAAAAAAACAATATCATTTGTGTGCATAGTCAATCTTATCAGTTACAATACAGTTTAAATTTAATTTTTAAGTGTTTAACAATGCACCACTGTATGTAGATCTTATAAGTAACAAGACTTGGTAAACTCCCTTAGATTCTTACTGTGTTATATGTACATTACATTTTCTAATAATGGATAATTTTAATTATTTGTTCACTTCACTTTTTGCAATTACCCAGATAAGTACATGTACCTACAGATTTAATGACAGTAGCCTCAAAGTGAAGATAGGACTGGTAACCAAAAACCCTGTGAAATAATTCTGCCTGAAACGGTATTGTCAGAAAAAAATTATTGAGGTTGGTTTCAACATGGGTACCTACAGAATCCAGTTTACGAGATCCAAAGAATTCTGCATTACGCTTTCTCTGTATTTTTCCAAAATGTATAGTAGACACTCAGCTAAGGCTTGAACAGAATAATAAAGTAATACTTTAAATGTTGAACACTTTTGATGCTTAAAAAAACCTGCCAAAGGCAAATGATCCTATGTACAATGTACCGTTAAGCAAATGTATCACTATGAAAGTTGATAAAGATTACTTTCAAAATGAGTTAATATCCACTGAAAAAGAGGAGGATTTTTGTAGTTTTTGCATTTACAAGCTTTGTCCATTTGCATTTACATCAATGAAACACTAATGTTGATAATAATTTAATCATCAAAATGTCTGCTAAAGATGAACAAAAATACTTATCTAATTTGTCTACCTGTCTGAATTCAAAGAATAAAGACTGATGTGAACTATACTCACAATTGGATTGTCTTGATGAAATGTTTTATTTTTCTTTAATGGTAAACACATTCTTGGTTGCAAATTATTGTAACAAATGTTCAAGTCAATTGCTGTATTGAATTACAGGAAGCTGTGGCCTCCGTGGCCTTCAATTTGGCTCGACTGCCTCCTGAAGATTTTCTTGCCTTTTCGAGAATTAAATTCCATACCTCTGTTTTCATTGTTTTACCTATTTGGTAAAAAAACAGTCTCACTGCAATTTGAGTTTCAACAAAGGATTATTAAATTCATGAAACTTTTCAAACTCTCTTAAGAATTAACTCACCTCTCTCTGTAGTTCTTTGCAGTGGTTCTTTTCTTCATCTAAAAATCAAAACAAAAATAATGTCTTCATCTAACAATCAAAAACAAAAATAATGCCTTGAAATAACTATACTGTTATTCCACTTGGAAACCTCAACCCCCAAAGAAACCCACAAAGTGAAGTCTCCTGAATCCAACAGAATCCCACAACTCAGATACACACAACAAAAACTGCTACTGTGGTATCGGGTTGAAACTATCACACGTGGTTAATTGTCCATGGCTGTGTTACAAACTATTTTCTACAAATTTTGGCAATTACATATTCATCAACTTTTTGGGATAACCTTTGATTTTATTAGTGGATTCCAGCCGGCCAAGTAAATTCCAGATTTCTTGGACCAGTCTTCATAGCCGCATGAAAAGGTCAGACCCCCCCCCCAACAATTAAAAATGCCACTGCGCCCTTGACGATGACTCTCGATCCCTCCATTAAGTATTGAGTATCTGTAATTGTGCCGACACCTGTTATGATTACTTAAAAACTGAATGATTAAAAAATAGTGCCTTCTTGTGCATTTTTTTTCATAGAAAATGATCTTCTTGAAGTTGGCTTCTAGGGGTTGGCTGTTAAAATATGTATGTTCCTACAACTTTGGCTGTAACTTGGAATTTGCCAGCTAGAACCCTGACCCTGCAATACAGTCCGTGTTCTTAATCTTCACTTGATGACTATTATGCAACTTCAAATTTCACGCAGTACATCAGGAATACATTTCAATTGGACTTGCATGTATTGCAGTACATATTAAAAGTATAGAGAAATATATAACAGACTTTAAGACCATCTCCAAATGGATACGGCTAGCAAAACACATGCGTCTATGAAAGCAGCTGAGTCCGCATCCCATAGACACATGTGTTATGGTACAAGCTACTACCAATAATACTGAAGACATGAAGCTCTAATTGAGACAGGACACACCTTTGAGTTCCTTCCATGAAGTTGCATGGTGGCTACAGGGTTCCAGACTGTTCATTCCATGAGCTGTCATCCCTCCCCATCTCCAATGGCCATGTTGACTCGCTGTCACTTGTGAGCTGGGCAGTGCTGTTGTATAGGATTACTCTGTAACGTACATCAATGGGTAAAATCTATTGAATAGGACTGTGTGTACTCTGGAACCAACTTAAACTGCCTTGTGATGTTGTAAACTGTTTTCAAGTCCTGAATTCATGCTGATTGAGTGTAGTAGAGCATAGCTGCCAACGTTTCAAAATCCCAATTAGTAATCAACCCGCGCGGTCATTTTCAACTTCTCGTTTTATCAAAAGCTTTACCAACATCGAGTACAGGTACATGGTTTACATGTACACATACATGTGCATACCCTTCTTGTTGTGAATAATAATGTACTGTAGGCCAAAAGATAATTTAAAAAAAAAAAAAAAAAAATATATATATATATTTTTTTAAAATTAATTTTGTTTTAATGTCTGTATTTGTTACGTTTGTTGAAGTCAAATAAATAATAACATCAATAACATGTGCGCATATTCTTTTGGAGATGCATGCTATCGATGTTGAGTTTCGAGTTCGTATATGTTTTCACACACAATCGATCTATGGCCACCGCATGCAATAGAAATATCCCGCCAACATACCTTGCAAACAAATGCTGATTTATCTTTTCTGTCCGTTGTGACAAACTCAAACTCTATTACCAATTATTCCAACCATACTCTTATTAAATTCCATGATTAAAATCTTGCACTGATGGGTCTCATCCCGGCAATAAGCGACCAAATGTGCTCACGATCGTCACTGAAAAGTACTCACATACAGTACACTCAACCACACATCCACGAGATGCACACAAATGACACACCATTGAAAAATATTTTTAGTCTGGTCCTCAAGTACTCCACTGCGCACACTGTATTGATGTCTATCAGGTGCTTGACTGCATTCTTATTAGACTTGTCACCAGTCCATCCATTATCGCGACATTTCGCCAGAAGTTTTCGGTCAAAAACGATACTTTACATTTTTTTTTTCGTTAGGTAGAAAATGGGAAATTCGTAATGTTTTAGTGGCAAACCGTATTTTCGTAATTTAACAAACAATTCGTAATAATTACGAAAAAATTGTACTAGTTGGCAGCTATGGTAGAGGTGGTGAACAGGTGATGAGATGCTTACTTGCTTTGGACGCCATCCTCTCTGGACAGTGTTTTGATGAGAAAAGTTAGGCATCCTGTTAGCTGCTGTGCCTGGTATGTCCTCTAATAAGTTGCTACTTGGGATCTAGTTACTGCTGCTCCCTGGGGGAAAAATTCAGAAGACAAAGTGGTTTTTTTGAAGAAAATATTATCTTGAGTGGAAGACAACTCATATTGCTAATTTGTACATCCTGTATGTCCTTTATTGGGTATAGAAATCACAGTCGTCTATTTTCAAATTAAATTTCATGACTAGAACTGAGATGTTATATCCTTCTGAATTGGTTCTATAGCACTTTATAATCATGTAGGATCTTTTAGCTGAGTTCTCCAATTAGAATCTTTAAGTACCAAGCCGAAAAAAATATTTCACACCCCCATTATCTTGATGCTCCAGATATTATTGATTTTCTTGCATCTAATGAAAGTGCATAGCAAATGAAAACTGAGCTTACCTGGTGTATAAGCCCATACAGATGCTACTCCCTGGTGAACCATAAACCCAGATCACTAACAGGTACAACAACAAAGCTGACAGGTGTCTTGCGTTGCCCTCGACTACACTCGTTGCCAACTGAAATTGGTATGCGGCGATCTTGAGTCTGTTCAGTTGCCGTGGTGACCAGACTAGGTGCGGTGATAGGTGATTGAAGCATCAGGCTCAATGAAATATGGGTGACCTGCGCAAATTAAATGAAATTGAAATTATTAAAAACTCACAATTTATGAGAAACATATGACATTAATGGGGCATTGTGTAGCTGTGAATACAACTACATGTATATAAGAGCTAGGAGAGGGTTTGCAGATACACCAAGTGAAATGACTGTCTAAAAATACCATTTAATAATTAATTAAAAATAGCGCTCTCTCCACAAATACTGCATCAGACAGCGACTTCCTCTATCCTATCACCAACATTTGCTGAAATGTTCCAATATCTGATTGTGATAACGTCACCAATGTGAAATCAGATGGCTTTTTTGAAGCAGTGTTACTTCTTACTGTGAGCAATGGGGTGATTAGGGGTGAAGATGTAACTTGTAAAATAAGGCCGTGGTAAGTCAAGCTATACCTTAACAATGAAAGGTTTGCGGAAACACCATGTGCGAATAATTTCTCAACTAAAGAGAATGGTTCTGAAGAGAACCAGAGGTATAAACTCGACGTTCCGGTCAGTATGCTTGTTTAGTATCTCCACCATGCAAAGCCTCAAATCTTACTCAAGCCATACCTCTTTTTTTCCGATTACAGCTATTCCAGTACCTTGCACATTAGTCTTCATTTTACACACTTGACACAATATTATGCGAACAGCGAAAAAAGGTCTGAGTTTGGTGGCATTTGTCAAAAATTGACAAAGTATATAAAGTATGTGTGTGTTTGGAAAACATGATAGAGTCACTTTCTTTAAAAAGGCAATTCATTCAATCCTTTTTTTTTCGGGGTTGCAAAATTTTTGAATCAAATTAGAACGAAGCAGTGTTGTAGTGGAGTACTTTTTCCGAGTACTGAGTACTGCTGAGTACAAAGGTTGCCGAGTACGAGTATGAGTACTTCCGAGTACAAGCACAGGTCTCCGAGTACGAGTGCTTGTACTTCCAAGTACGCATACGAGTACGAGTACTTTTATTCAGAGTACGAGTACAAGTGCGAGGACTTATATTTCCGAATACGGGTACGAGTACTAGTACTGTGCTTGAAGCCGAAATTCACTTGTGATAAAAACCAGGAATCGTCTTTGTAAGCATTTTGCAATTATTTGCAAGTATTTATTTAATCTGCAACAGCAGTCTCAAATCGATGTGTTTTCATAGGAAATACAACACAGCTGAGATACAGACATGAAAGTTTAAGGCCAAATTGCACATTGAACACAGTGGATACCGACGACATATTTTGTTATTTTAATCATGAACAAGTTACAACATAAGCACAACAGTGCCACAAATTCTTCAGCTGACACTTTTTGACAAGTGAACGTTCGTGTATGCTTCCATGACGTGATAATCCTAAGCCTATGTTTATGTCTGTGGGCCTGTCACCGGAACCAGACTATGGGCCGTTTTCCAAACCCCAGTTTCGGCCCCGTCTCTTGGAGTGAGGGAGCCGAAACCGTGGTTCAGAAAATGGCCTTGCTCCAAACAGCCAACTTAATCTAAGGACCATTTTGAGGAACAGCTTGGCATTTCACGTACATGACTGGCCATTGGGCCGGGATACGGCAATTGGGTCATTGTGCGTAATTGGTCCAGGCCCAGTCAGACCGATACATGTACAGACCCACTCAGGAAAGTCAGGGATCTTTGATTTATTTGCAAGCCAATCGACCATTTCAAACTGAATATATATCGATAAAATACGGCCGTGGTAAGTCAAGTTATGCCTTTTTTTTAGTACTGCTATTCGAGTACAAGTACCTTGATGATCGAGTACAATTTTGACATGTCAAGTACGAGTACTTAGGTGCCTCAAAAATAAGTACTCGAAATGACGGAACTCTACAAGTTCCGTCATTTCGAGTGTGATATTTTGACATTCGAGTACTCATACGAGTACGAGTATGAGTACTCTAAAAAAAACCTCGAGTTTAAGTAGTACTTGAGTACCAGTACCAAGTACGAGTACTACAACACTGGAACAAAGAGTATATCGTCGGTGTTGTCACGAAGTGACAAAAACACTAATATCATGCAAAAAGGTCATTCCGAGATAATCGCCTTTGAAGTTAATCATTTTTTCAAAACACCTTTTCGACAAGTTTTTAGCTATGGATTTCAGATATTCTTGCATTGTCAAGTAACGTATGCTTTGTTTTAGTTGTGAAAACAAACAGATTTTAAAAAGCACATACATAGAATGGTGAGGCTATAGTTAGTTGTGCACTTGTTTTGCATTTTGGCTGGGTGACCTTTAAAGAAAGCAAAAAATATACATTTGCAACAAGCCCCAATATTTGCCGAAAATTGCAAAACATGTGATCTGTTACCATGGCAATGGGCCTGATACAGATGTTAAAAGACCCATTTTGGTCAATTTTTTATCATGGACACTTATATGAACATTTTACATGAAACAACTTTTAAGACAGCTAGGTTTCTAATTTTCCAACTAAAAATTTTGAATGACGCTGGTTTGTGAGCTAGGTCAAAGGAATTATAGAAATTCAAACTTGTTCATTTTGGGCTAGAATCAAAAAAGAGAGATTATGAGAACATCATGTCACAGAATGGAAGGAAAAAGTATCTACAGGTATATGTATTATTACCTCATTAGATGAAACAAGTTTAGAATGACATGCACAATTGATGCACATATGTATGGACACTGATGGTTGCAGGCCTGTCAACAGGCCCAAAATTGCCTACACCGGTCAAATCAGGATTAGCATGACCTCTTTTTTTGGTGCTATTAGAGCATTTTGTGGGCCATAAACTTGCTCCATTTTGCTATGCAGCATAGGCATGAGTTTTCAAAGTTGCAATGGGCTTCCGGACTATACTTTTAGGAGTGATCATCTTTGGATGGAAATTCCTCACAAAAGTCATCGGATTACCAAAACAAAATTGAACACAAAATGAAAGATGATGAAATTAGTTTTAATTTGATGTGTCTCAAACACTTTAGAGTGTTGCGAGTATTTCCCCTCAATCTTTCACTGGGGTCTATCTGGCAGTTTATTTACTGGTCTGCAACCTGATGGTGTGTACAGACATACATGTATGCAAGTATTTCAAACTGACTCAGGTCCAAGATACAAGCTCAAGTGAAGAGTAAACATGTTGGTAAACAAACAAGATAATGAAATGTACATGTACACGTCTCAAATATATCTGGGATCCACCCCCTCTAAATTTTACGAATATTCACACTCATATTCAAGTTGAAAACATTTGACAATTCTCACAAATTGTCTTTCATGCAGTGACTTGATTCCTCAATTCCTTCAAGGGTAACCAATGTCACACCTTGGAATAAACAGGAATCGAACCAATGGCCATTAGAAAAGAAGATGCACAGTAGGATCTGAACCAAAGATTCCTCAATTCCTTCACGGATAACTCAGATCACACCTTGGGTCAACAGAAAAGAAAACAAGAAGTAGGATCTGAATAAAAGATGCACATGCTTCATACCAGACAGCCCCACCATGCAGGTTCATTTTTGTTGGTCAAAATTGAACTTCTACTTGATTTAACATTTCTCATCAGTATAACACAGGAGAAACAAAAACTGCAATAAGTGCATGGAGTATGGAAAGAAATTTGAGGGACATGCATGTATGTTGCAGGTTATTTATTCGGCATTTGAAAAACTGAGTGGAATTTAACGGATGCCGAGGTGTATGCAATTGAAATTTAGCCAAGTACATAATGTACATGTAGATAGAATACACGAACCTATCTAGGGTCCAAAACTCAAGTGTCAAGTAAATATGTACACGTAGATAAACAGATAGACTGTGCATGTGTGACGTACGTACATGTATGGAGCAAAACAAAAATCCCAAGCTCTATATATAAACCATGTCACATGGCTTGATGACGATGCTGTGTTTGTCCAGCGCCATCTTTACCAGATCTGCCTTATCAAAAACCTCAACTGTGCTCTTACATCGGAGTGGAAAAACTTCAGTTTCAAATAAAGAACCTTCTATAAGTGATTTGCCTTGAATTATAAAGAGGTAAGAAAATATTGTCAGTTATTTTGAACTAGGTTAAAGGCTAGCTGTGTACTGTGAAATCACAGTGACGTAAAGTGAGTTCCAACAAAGCCTTCATGTATGCAGTAATAAGAGCAGGGAGAATCTACGGTGATCTAAAATAGACTTTGTGCCTTTCAATATTTGAGATCAGTTCAGAAGATCATTAAAGATGTACTCTCAGTGCTCTCCAAAACTTGAACAGGAATTAACAGGGCCATTTAACAATAAAATAGTGGATATCTTTTGTCTGGCTACAAAATTGCACTTGAAAAGAACTTATACATATTCACTTTTTCCAAGATAGAACTCAAAACACCTTTTAGTCAAGTTTTTGTTTTCATCATTTTTAGTAACCATTTCTTTTTCTTCTTAAATACTATTTGAACACAGATACAAATGGCCACGGCTCTTGAGAAGATAAGCAACCATCTTGAGTGTGACATTTGCAAAGAAAAATATAATCGGCCCAAGGTGCTGGACTGCCAGCACAGTTTTTGTGAGAAATGTCTGGAGCAATATTACAAAACTACATATGGAGGTCAACGAAAGATTCCTTGCCCTGTATGTCGACGGGAGATGGTACTTCCAGAGACACGCATTCAAGGCCTGAAAACAAACTTCCATTTGATGGGAATAGTCGAGGAGGTCTCATTCCAAGAAAATGAGCTTTGTTCAGTGGTCAAAACACCAGAAGAAGCAGCTACTTTGGAGGACATTCGTCAGGGGAAGGTAATAGGGAAGCAAACACCAGAAGAAGATGAGTCTAAATGCCAGAAACACATGGGGGAAGTAAAATGGTTTTATTGTGAGACCTGTGAAGAACTCATCTGCCGAGCTTGTACTGTAGTAGACCACTGCAAACCAAACCATCACTACATAGACTCTAAAAAGGCTTCCCATAAATACAAAATATCACTGAAAGCTTTGTTTGCAGATGTCAACACAGACATCACAAGACTTGAACAAGATTTGGCCACTGCATCACAAGCTCAGCAGAAATTTACACTGAACGTCACAGAGACTGTGAAAGCTGTGCAGCACAAAGCGGATAAAATGAGAGCTGAGATAACAGCTCAAGAGACAAAGATGCTTGAAGAAATCAAACAACTTCAGCAGGATCGCAACAGAACATACCATGAGCATCAGAACACACTGACAATGATGCTACAAAGTAAAAAAC
This sequence comes from Patiria pectinifera, assembly GCA_029964075.1. NCBI lineage: Eukaryota > Metazoa > Echinodermata > Asteroidea > Valvatida > Asterinidae > Patiria > Patiria pectinifera. Next base: position 27,687,306 of record CM057150.1, read on the forward strand.
GTTCGCTACAGACATCTCAGGATATCACTAACACTGCATCTGACAGTGGTATTTTGTCCCTATACCCTACCATCAGTAAAGACTTGAAATCACTCAAGAGTCAAAATCCTCCCCAGATTGATCCCAAGCTTTCATATATGAGCTTCACCCCGGGTCAGAGGATTTGTGATGTTAATCTGGGTGAAATTAAGGAAGAAGCAGTTAAGTGGGAAATGTGTCGCGAGTTTGTTAAAACGGGTAGATTTACGAGAAAGTTGGATGTGGTTCACGGTATCACTGCTACTCAGCCTGGTGAGATTGCCGTGGGAGACTTTCTGCACAAGCGAGTGGTTCTCTGCAGCAATGAGGGCGAACGTAAGGGACTCATTCCCCTAACATCACGTAAGTTTCTTTCATACCCATATTCATCAACACCAAATTTCCAGAGTTGTAACAAGTCACTGATTTTTGTGAGTAGAGTCCAGTTGAGTCATTTTAAAGAAGTGACTCAAGTCGAGTCAAGTCATTAGGTCAAGAAGGTCGAGTGGAGTTAGGTCGAGTCACAGTGTGTAGTGGAGTGGAGTCGAGTCGAGTCAAGTATTTAGCTTGAGTCAATTCGAGTCACAAATATTTGAGCACTATACAATAAAAAAACACAAAAGATAAATTCATTTTTTGGCTATTTTAAATTTACATTTGGGCTACTACATGTGGTGACACCACATTTGACTCTTAATAAAATAAAAAGGGGGTGCCAGCTGATCGTCATTCAAGTAATGGGGTCACTGATCAAACCACGTATGTATACTGTATGTATACAATATTCGCGACCATTTAACGTGATGTGAACAAAAAACGGCACCGGCGTTAAGTCATTGCAAATATTTTTCGCAAATTTTTGCTTTTATGTTTGGGACTCGAGTCTTATTAGCCTTCCTCGAGTCAAGTCGAGTCATTCTGATGAGGGACTCGAGTCGAGTCGAGTCATTTGCTTGCAGTGACTCGAGTCGAGTCGAGTCATTTGCCCTTAGGGACTTGAGTCGAGTCGAGTCACCAGGAATTGTGACTCAGTCAATGACTCGAGTCGTTACAACTCTGCAAATTTCACAATCTTGTGGTACAGGTAATTACAAGTCAGTCTTCCATGCGCATATGCAGATCTGACAACTGAAAATGAAAACCAATAAAATACCAGCAAAGAATTGATATGTACTGGCTGTTTTTATTTCCTGACAAATGGTCATTTTTGTTACATGTATGTTAATGTGACAAGTCAGGGAGCAAGTCTGGTTCATTGAATGAGAGGTCTAGACATGACCTAATTGTTTTGTCTATCCTAATCATAAAGTAACGGGTAGCCCACAATGTGCTCTAGGGGCTTATGTTATTTCAGTGTTTTCAGAGTAGAGACTGTGTAGACTGAGAGCAAGTCTACGCTGTTGTGACTAAATCTGTAGTGTGTATGCTGTCGTGGGGCGGGCTTTTACCCATGCCTTCCATTTGCGGCCACGGTTTAAAAAGCTGTGCGCAGGGCGGAAAAATTTGCTTGTTCGTATTCGTGTTTTTTTAGGAAGTTCAAAGTCATTCCAGTGCCAATTTGGTCGGTTGTGCCGAGGCCGGTGTGGGGCATGACCTTGCGTGTAAACAGTGGTGTTCTGGCTAGTGTGAGACTGTCGGTTAGATAATTATTTTATAGAGGTTCTTCAGTCATTCTATTTTATATGGGTTTTCAGTTGTGTCAGATTTGTGAATGAACCAGCCATAATTTTTCAGAATCAAAGAAGATTGTGGTTGCTGAGAGTTTATTTCGCAGGAATTCAAAGTACAGACTATCAGTAACCAGTCGGAAGTTTATTTCCTCCAATTTGAGACTAGGGCCTTTAGATTGCTCAAGTACTTTCTAGGGTCTTAGGTACAATTTGGGCTGGGTATCAGCATCAGGGACTGGTCGCCTCAGATGGTGTCGTATTTCCATTAATGATGTGCAAACCCCATCTGAACCGAAACCGACCCGACCTGAAACCGACTTCGGGTCGGGTCGGTTTGTCCATCTTTTTAGTCGGGTCAGGTCGTTTTTTGGTTTTTCATTTTAACAAACCAAAATAAACAGAAACAGTTAAGAAATTTAGGTGATGCAATTTTATAGACAGTCACAGTGACCGCAGCCCTAGTGTGGTGTGGCCACCGAGCGCACTTTCAAGTTTCCACGGTATTAATTTTTCCAGTCGGATGGGACTGACATTGAAATAGATACATTGTAAAAGTTTTCATGATATCACGTTATGATACCATGCGTTTGTTCAATAAGCGGAGCTACTCTCGATCAACCCACTGAGTGTGACAGAGCTAGAGAGAGAGAGAGAGAGAGATGATGGTTTTGCAAAAAAAAATTCATGCCACCTGGGTAAGGGCAGGCACAAAAAAGTGATCACTTTGTCCAAGCGAGGTATTCGTTTTGTTTTTTGTTTTTTTGGGGGGTCGGGTCGGTATTACCTTATTTTTGTCGGGTCGGGTCGGTTTGAGGGAGTTAAGATCGGTTTCGGTTTGGATTCGGTTTATATCTCTAATGTTTCAGGTCAACCCGACACGATGCACATCATTAATTTCCATGGCTCCAGGCTTGAAATCGACTCCCAGGAAAAATTGGCCACAAATGGTGTCAGACGTGGTATGATTGGTACTGATTAGGTGAGAGTTGCTTGGAGAGAAAACTTATAAGCAGAGTAAAGCAGAGTTAAATAAAGAGTGAGTGAACAGTACAGAGAAGATGAGTAAAGAGATGGTTCAAAGCGAATTGTAATGGTTAAGAATAGAGGGACATTTTTGCAAAGGGACAGAGACCTCAAGGCTAGGAAAATTGGAGATGAAAAGTGCACAATCGATCAGATATCAGCTTGAGGTTGCCAGTAGAGAGTTGAGGTTATCTTTCCACAGGGGAGGCAAGTCCCTTGGTAATTACAAAGTCGCCTGGACCTGCCCCCATTCCGGAAAGACAGTACACTTTGGGGAAAGTACCCACTGCAGAGAACCATTTCGGGCATTCCCCAAACGAATAAGTAAAAGCATGCAGTGCAAAAAAGTCCAGTCTTTTTCGTCAAGTCCGAGCGGCATTGCAGACGAAAAGAGTGGTCAAGGAGACTTTTTCTCCGAAAAGATCACATAGTGACCTTCTGGGTTTTGCAACTCATCCAGTGTGCACAAAGGTGAAGAGCCCGACACAGAGTACACAGGTACAGACCATGGCAGTGTCAGGACAGTGCACCAGTATCTTCTGTCCTGCATGGCAGTCCTCAGATCTGATGATTCAAGCCCCGTGTCACGTTTCAGTGTGTCAATGTTTGTAGAGTCCATCCTACTCTACGGCTGTGAGGCATGGACCCTTACTACAAGGCGAGAGGCTCAACTCGATGGCTGCTACACTTGCATGCTGAGGATGGCTCTAGATGTGAGTTGAAGAGACAAAGTCAGGAATGAGGTGCACTATGGCAGCCTGCCAAGGATCTCTACAACTATCAGGCTTGCATGGTCACTGCGTTCGGCATCCAGAGATAGCTGTAAGCCAACTCATCTTATGGGAACCCACTCATGGAGTAGCCTCTTGAGGTGGGCAGACGCTAACCTACATGGACCACCTGCGTCGTGATACTGGACTAGACTCCGCATCCGAGATCAGGACGGCCATGGGAGACCTTGATATGTGGTTTGCCTTTGATGCAGTCAAACGAGAATCAACTTGATGATTTTGTTTGTGGTGGGAGGTCTACCTTTGCTCTTGTGGCCGTGTTTCGGTGTCGAAACTATCAACTTGGCTACAGATTCATTCTTGCTCCTGTAGCACTGAACAGCGAGGCGTGTTCTTCATTTGCAAATTCTGTCAATGAGTTTTGGAAGGTCTCCATACAGCTTATTGTTTGTGATGTGTTGTTTCCAGTGGATGTTAAGAACCTTCCTGAGCATACCGGTGTAGCATTCACCAAGCTCTTTAGCGATATCGGAGGTGACTGTCCAAGCTTCACAACCGTACACCAGCACTGATTCCACTGTTGCACAGAAGACCCGCAGCTTGATTTCCATAGAGCTGACTTCCAGTTTTCATCCAGGCTGTTGCAAGCTCTCCAAGCTGCAGCTTCCTAACTTTGACATCTTTTCCAGTGCTGGCCAACCATGACCCAAGATATTGAAGTCTTCGTCTCGCTCAAGCTTTGTTCTGTTATTTGTCTTGATGGTGATTGGTTGCTTGTGGTAGTAGGTCATGAATTTCGCTTTTCTGGCATTCATTTTTTTAACCCTTTGAAGTAGCTCCTGAGAGAGAACCAAGAGTTGTCAAAGTGAGTGGGGAAGGTTTGGAGTGGTCCAAAAGGCGACCATTTACCACAGATACATATAACCGCAAAGTGTTATGGAGAGAGTACTTCCTGCACTTTGAGTCCTGCAAAGTGGTGAATCAATGAGTGAGCAACAGGTTGCTAGCTATCTGCATGGGAGCGCCCTTAAGCCCTGTCCGCACTGGACTTTTTTTGGTCAAACTAACCGAGACTAGGGGTACTTTCCCCATATTAAGTCCAGTGCGGACAGCCTAGGAAATTTTCCTCTCGGTTACTTTTCCTGAGTCCAGCGGTTACATTTACTGGCCAACTGCTGCCCAGGAAAACTTCCCACGCGCCCAGGAAAACTGACCAGGTCACTTTTCCCGAGACGATAAGTCCAGTGCGGACAGTGCGAGTCGGTAAAAGCGGCTCAGGAAAGCGTACATCCGGCCCGAGCGCCCTGTTATGCATACAGAGACCGCACGAACCTGCACGTGCAGTGGCCGAACATTTTGTAGAAACACGCTGCGGTGTATCATCAAGTCCGAGCGGTAGAATCTCACTAAAATATATATTTCAACGGACAAATACATACACAGAGAAGAGAGATCACGTTCTGAGAATTAATTTGCGGAAATTCTCTTTCTCCACCGATGTATGTTATTTTCTACGATCCAAATTCGTCCTGATACGCTACAGTAGTCATGCACGGAACATCATGGTCCGGTACCGTACGTAGGCCGTAGTCACTGGTTCCTGACCCACATCATAGCTTCGATTCTGTAAGCATGCGATGGGAACCAATGAATACTGATGGCACTGCTGCCGCACGGAACATCGTACAACGCCATGGCTTCGACGACGTGCATCACAAATGCGTCAGAATTATAGGCCTTTTCGTCAAGATTTAGCATGTCAAGATGAAATAATATCGTGTAAACGATTATGTTGTGCATGCAAATGGCGTGTGTAATATTACTGTGCGTATCGGCGGCTGAAAATGTGATCGGCAATTTGTTTTCTGTGTGCGGTGAGTCATTATACTGACACTGTGACAGCTCGGTTACTTCTCCCACGCGGTCTGGGTAAATTTTCCCGTGTCAAAAGTCCAAGTGCGGACAGTGGTCACATTTGACCATTTCTCATTTTACCATCGTCTCGGTAAAACCCTCCAAAAAAAAAGTCCAGTGCGGACACGGCTTAAGATTGTTAAGGACATTCCTGCAGGACATAGACAGGCGTATAGTGAGCCATTCAAGTTTGCTAGAGAAAAGATTTGGTTAAAGCAGGCAGAAGAACTATTTTGTCAAGCTGAGGTACCACTGACAAGGACTTAAAGAGAGCCTACAAGAGTTGGGTCAAACTATACAAAAGCTGACTTCAAAAGCATATCCTGACATACAGGAGTCACGTGACCATCTAGCACAAAATCATTTCCAAGACATAGTAGAGAGTCCGACAGTGAGAGAGGGCATCAAAAGAGCCCGTCCGAAGAATCTATATGAAGCCATATTTGAGCTGCACTAGAAACAGAGTATTTCAAAAAGGTTGAACAACAGACAGCTCTCAATGGCAGGAGCAGTAGATATTGGTTAGGACCAGAATAGTGCTGAGTGGGCTTAGAGATGCTGGGCTAAAGTTTAAGCCTAGCAAGTATCACCTTTTTGAGAAGTGGGCGGCCTACCTAGGCCATATAATTTCTTCAGATGTTGCCACAGACCCAAAGAGAGTCGAGGCCATCAGAGATTGGCCAGTGCCTACTTGTGTGTCCAGGATGTAAGGAGCTTTGTAGGCCTTGCATCCTACTATAGAAAGTTCATCAAAGGGTTTACACAGAAAGCTAGTCTTCTGGATGCCCTGACAGAGAAGTTGAGGGAGTTTCAGTAATGTAAATCAGCTTGTGTGGAAGACAAACTGTTTTGTATATTTTGGGGGTCTGTAACATTTAGAAATACATGGTCCTTCATAGCAATAGCAGGAATCCTTCAGGGAGACACTTTAGCTTCATTCCTCTTTGTGATTGTGGTGGACTACATCCTTAGGCAAAGTCTGGATTCCATCCACGACAAATTAAAGGTCTACCCATCAAGCAGAAGAAATCAGGACGTCATCAAAGCCTGCATTTCACTGATTTTGACTACACGGATGATCTGTCCCTAATGCACAGCTGATCAACTGTATGATGCTCAAGACCTGTTAACATTTCTCGAGAATGCTGCAGCCTAGGTCGGCCTGTTTCTCAATGCAAAGAAGACCGAGTACATCACCATCAATGAATATGAGAGCCACTACCCCATATACACCAGTGACAACACCCAACTTAGAGAGGTCAGTGATTTCAGGTACCTGTGGTCCTATGTTGCCAACAGTAAGGACTTCTTCACTCGCAAAGGAATAGCCTGGAGTGCCTGTAACAAGCTTCATGACATCTTGCAATCAAGTATAGCACAATCGACAAAGCTGGCCTTCTTCAGAGCCTGTGTGGAGAGCATTCTTCTCTATGGAGCCAAAACTTGGACAATGAAGGAGCTTCAAGATCACCTTGATGGCACATACACCTGGCTTCTTATGAGGGTGCACAACATCTCATGGCGTGAGAACTGGAGATAAGAACAGATTTACGGAGACATTCCACCTATCTCTGTTATTGTTGCTCAACCGAAAGTTCGCTTTGCTGGCAACTGCTACCATTCTGAAAACCAGGTCATATCTGATGTATTTTGTTGGAGACTTCCATGCCCTAATAGAGGACGAAGACCCTTCAACTACATGTGATTGGCAGAGACACCCAATGTGAAATTGAAGACCTTCCGTACATAATGAAGGATAAAGACATCTGGCGTGGCATTGTGAACGAGATCTCGATTGCACCTGCTAGATGATGATAATGATGATTATAATACATTTATTATTAGTCGAACACTTGTAGGCTAAGGTCCTTGGGACTTTACAAGTTACCATGTTTGAGAGGTACTTTGTGTTAAAACAGGTACCTTGCATTATCAGTAATGGAAAACAACAACAAACAAGTAAGGTGTGTTTACAAACACAAATGCCCCGCAACCGTGACTGTGTCCGTGACATAACACATACTTTTCTAACATCAACTTACATGTACCTTGGTCACATGGAACATTCATTGACAGCATTAGTGTCTTCTGTAGGTTTTAAATGAATTAATCCCTAATCCCTATGATCTCAGAATAAATACAAGATTTCTATTGTTTTAGCCACTGTGACCTTGACCCTTGACCTTTCGACCCACTTATGTGATAGGCCTATTTGGATTACCAAGAACGATCCACAAACCAAATTTGAAGTTCACTTGTTAAGTATTTCTCAAGTTATTGCGCTGACAAAATTTCTTTTGTTTTAGCCACTGTGACCTTGACCCTTGACCTTTTGGCCCCAAATGCAATAGGCTTCTAAGGATTGCCAAGGACAATCCACAAACCAAATTTGAAGTTCATATGTAAAGTACTTCTCAAGTTATCAGGCTGACAAAATTTCTTTTGTTTTTGCCACTGTGACCTTGACCCTTCACCTTTTGGCCCCAAATGCAAAAGGCTTCTTAGGATTGCTTAGGACAATCCACAAACCAAATTTGAAGTTCATATGTAAAGTATTTCTCAAGTTATCGCGCTGACAAAATTTCTTTTGTTTTAGTCACTGTGACCTTGACCCTTGACCTTTGGGCCCCAAATGCAAAAGGCTTCTTAGGATTGCCAAGGACAATCCACAAACCAAATTTGAAGTTCATATGTAAAGTATTTCTCAAGTTATCGCGCTGACAAAATTTCTATTGTTTCAGCCACTGTGACTTTGACCCTTGACCTTTCAGCCCCAAATGCAAAAGGCTTCTTAGAATTACCAAGGACAATCCACAAACCAAATTTGAAGTTCATATGTTAAGTATTTCTCAAGTTATCACGCTGACAAGATTTGTCCGGACACACACAAACACACACACACACACACCCACCCACACACCCACATACCCATACACCCACCCACGGAAGGACAAGGCGGAAACAGTATGCCCCTTCGGCTTCGCCGCGGGGCATAAAAACCAAAGACTTGGGGTCAAACATTTTCCCTGTTAATAGCAGGATGTTGTATTGACAGTGCTCTTCGTTAACATCATGATGCTGCTGCATTACTATCATTATTGTGCAACAGTTTTGACTCCGGGCACAAAACCATTTGCCCTTTACTTCTGACGTTAGCGAAGGTGCAATATGATAAATGAACAACTTAAAAACGGAAGCATTTCACAAAAGTAATAATTCTAATATTCAGAATATATTCAGTGTCTAAAAGTGAACTGAATAAAACTCATGATGGTGTAATTGTAAAAGAGGGCACCCTCTTTCTAGAAACATGTCAAAAAGTTGATTTTTTTTTTTAATATTCAAAGAATATTTGTCGAAAATCTACCAAATAGCTTATAAATATTCTTTGCACAATAAAAAAAATCTTTCCAAAGTTTCATGAAAATGACCTCATCAAACTGAAAGGTATTGTCAGGAGACTTTGAAAATGATCCATTTTAAAATTAAAATTCATCATTCGCTACCTTTTTAGTGATCATTGTTGCAAAAATGACAATGTCAGCTTCATTGTCAATGATTAGGCCTACCACCCTAGCACTGTGAGGTCATCAAACCAGATATCGGGGTGTCATAACTGAACAACTTTACATTGCTAAAAAAACAGTAAAAAATAATCAAGGTAGATATAAGAATACATCTATTTTAGATTTGAACCATGAGAATAGCAGAGAGTACAAATACAACTTTAAAAGTATTTGCGAAACTGTGTGCCTCCAAGATGTTACATTTAATCATGTTGGCAACTGCACGATGTTTATCAATACTAGACTGGGCAACACAGGTAGGTCATATGTTCATTGGGTATTTCATGAGGACTGAGAATAGTGACACTGCATTTATATACTATGCATATGTTACATTTGAGTTCTTCTTTACCCACAGATCCACAGGCAGTTGCAGCCACGCACAATCCTGAGAAACGCTTGATTGTGTTGGAACTTGATAGCAAGTATGTCAAGGTGTTCAACATGAAGGACAACACTCTTGTTATGCAGTTCCCAACGGTGTCTAACCATCAGGTAGACAAGACACTTGTGGACCTACAGAGCACAGCAGTCAGGACAAATGGAACCATTTTAGTAGGTGACACAAGAAGGATGGTGTGGACTGAACACAAACCCACTAATGGTGAGATCCTACACACCATACCATTACAGACTCCACCTTGGTTCCTGGCTGTTGATGACGACACTGACAGAGTTTTCATCAGTGGACGTCAAACAAATCAAGTGGACGTTGCCAATAGCAAAGGGACTACGCTCTTCACCATCCAGCCAACCATTGATGGTCAACCAGTGTTGCGCACCCAGGGTGTATGCTGTGACAGCTCAGGTATCTACCTTGGAGTGAAGCAATCTGGGTTTGGCACTAATCATATTCACCATTACGACCTAGATGGCAGGTTTCTTGATTGCCTGGCAAAGGATCTGTATCTCCCACAGGCAATGACATTCACATCGGATGGGCAGCTGGCAGTGGATGACTGGCATTCAGTCAAGATGTATCGCAAGGTGTGATGCCATCCAACATAACATTGACAACAATGCATGCACATACATGTAGCAATTGTCATCCCTACTGCAAATGTTGAGGATGAAATTGTCCAGTCATTACAGCAACAATTGGCATTTTACAGAATTAAATTCTATACATTTGTTTGTATAGTTTCAAGTAAGATTCAAAACTTTGCATGATAGAAGTATAAATGCCATTTCAGCAAACTTGAAAATGGTGAAAAAATGCTCATTGCAGTTTTGATTTCAACAAAAAAGCATTAATTTGTTTGCAATAATAATCTAATTGTAAAAATCAAATGTCCACGTAGAGTTTTAAGTGTTTAACAGGTATTAATAGACACAAGACCTTGTAAATTCCTTTTATGTATTGTTCCTAAAAGTACATGTACACTGTACATCTACTCATTCTATACTGTGCTATCTGTACATTACATTTTTTTTCATACATTTGTAAAACATCATTCTGTTTTGCTGTTAACTTCAGTTTTCAAAGCCACCTAGGATCATTTGCAATTATATAAGAGAACCTACCGATTTAATAACAGAAACCTCAAAATGAAGAAAGGACTAGTGAAATGGTATTGTCAGAAAACAATCATTGAAGGTGGTTTCAAATGGGATGCCTACAGAATACAGGTAGGAAATCCAGAATTGTGCATTGTTTTCTTTTCTTCAAAATGTATAGTAGCCACTAAGATTAGACTTAAACAGAATACCTTAATTTGCACCGTACTGGTACTTAAAATATTGAACACTTTTGTTGCTTCGGGAAAAAAAACCTGCAAAAAGCAAAAGATCATTATACAAAATGTACCTTTAAGCATACACATCACTATGAAAGTTAAAGGTATAGTCCATCATTTGTAATTTTTGCATTTTGTTCGTTTGAAGCAACAATATCGCTCAAATTTTAAAGAAGGGTGCTGAACAGCTAATCTAATGAAGTTTCAGCTCAGCTTAAGCTGTATATCTCGAGAAAAACAACATTCTAGAATCTCGATTTCAAATCAAAAGTTGCTGAATCATGTTTTGAATTGGGCCTGAATTCAGCGCCCGAGACACGTTCTCACTGAGCCGATTGCAGCTACGCGATGTCGCGCAGCGATCCGACAAATTATAGCAACCGCACGCTTGAGCGTCATGCCAACGCTTGCGCGCACTTTGCCGATTGAAAAAAAAACGAACTATTAAAGGAAATTTCCAAGACACACCGTTGGGAAGGCGTTCTTTCGTTGATTTCTTCAAAATGACAGCTTGCCAGAAAGAAGAATTTCACAGGGAGTTAATAGTCCCCTTACTATCTTTCAACCAAGTATGTTTTTCAACAATAAATACGCCAGTTATTTTTTGGATAGCTGCAAATGATGGACTCTGGCTTTAATCAAGATTATATTAAAAATTAGTCTTTTAATATTCACTCAGTTTCTTTAAAACAAACAGGTGTTTTCGTATTCCCCCCATTTGTAGTTTTCATAGAAATCATGTTTATTGTTATTATTTACAAGCTTTGTACATTTGCATTTATATGAATGAGACACTAATGTGGATGATCATTTAATCATCAAAATGTCTGCTAAAGATGAGCAAAAATACTTATCCTATTAATTTTGTTTAGGCTGTGTGAATTCACAGAATAAATTCTTGTGTAACTTTACTCACAAGGGATAATCTTGATGGAGATATTTACTTTTTTCTTTGAAGGTTAAAAATTGTTCAAGTGTGAAAGGTTACCAATCATTTTAACAAATGTTCAAATCAATGGTACTGAATATTTCAGGACGCTATGGCCCTTGTTGCCTTGATTTTGGCTTGAATGCCTCTTTGAAATGTCCTTGCCTTTTCAAGAATTAAATTCCATACCTGTTTTCATTGTTTTACCTATTTGGTTGCAATTTCAGTAAACTTCAAAACAATGACAGAATTACCCCCTCATATACAGTTTGAAGTTCAGCAAACTAGAATTATTAAATTTGATGACACTTTCCAAACTCTGTTGTAAAATTAAATATTTAAATTGAATTGTAAAGTCGAATGTTTTGAAATGAAATGAATAGAAATAAATTCATTCATTTATTCTGAATAAGAATTAACTCACCACTCTTTGTAGTTTTTTGCAGTCGCTCTTTTCTTCATCTAAAAATTAAAAAGAAAAAATCATTCCATGCAATAAACACATGGTTACATGTATACCACTTTGGAACCCTTTACCCCAAAGAAACCCACAAAGTGAAGTTTCCCGAATCCAACAGAATCCCATAACTCAGATGAACCATACAACAGAAAGTGACCACTGTGGAATTGAGTTGAAACTATCACATGTGGTTGAATGTGTGACAAACTTTTGTTTTCTACAAGTTTCGGTAATTACAAAATTTATCCACTAATATATTTTTTTTTAATTATCTTTTTTTGACACATAAATACAGTGAATGCAGGCAAATTTATGAATGTCTTCCTGAAATGACATCACAGTGACAGCGCCCTCAGTTGTACAGAAAAGCATAGAACATTTTAAATGTTTAAAGAAGTGCACATTTCTAATAAATTAACCAAAAAGGGATGTCCAATAGTTTTCATTAATTTAAGAGTTATTTTTTCAAAGAAATTATAAACCAAAAAGGGATGTCCAATAGTTTTCATAAATTAAAGAGTAGAAAGTTGCACAAAATGGTCTCTGTTGCCTTGATTTAAGCCTGTTTGCATCCTTGGAATAGTCCCACAAACGTTTGATCAAATTAATTGTTTTCCTTGCAAACAAAATAGATTGTATTTTTTCCTTTTAAAGAAATAAATCCTGTACCTTTTTTTTTATTGCTTTGCATATTTGGTTGTCATTTCAGCAAACTTAAGAATAATGAAAACAAAATCCTGACTTTAGTTTGGGTTTAAAAAAGTGTTTGCAACTTGTCAGTTATTCAATGTTGAAATTACCACTGCATGTAGATCTTATAAGTCACAAGAAAACTCCCTTACATATTAATTCTTCCAATAACTTCACTTTTTCAAAAGCCACATAGGATCAATTGCGATTACAAGTAAAACAAAATATGTATGGCCATATATTCCTGTTTTCTCATTGGCTATTTTTGCAACAATACGTTCACAATTGATTAGTTAAGATCATGGGCGGAGATCCCGGGGGGGATGGGGGGGATATATCCCCCCCACCTTTTGACCAGGGGGGGATGACCAATGTAATCATCCCCCCCCCCCACTTTTTCAAGGCAGGCGTACTAATTTGGGCAGGGTCCGTAACTTGCCGATACCCCTTGACAGGCCAGCACCACGCAGCCCAGCAAGTGCAAGTGTCGTTCGCTTACCGTAATTTTCGGAATATAAGCCGCCCTGTGTATAAGCCGCAGCGCTCCAAAAACTTCAGAATAAAATTCAGGCCACAGTGTATAAGCCGCACCATCGTATAAGCCGCATCATTTTATGTACATGTATTGTTGATGTACCCTAACGTGGCGCGGCCCCCAACGTGGCGCACTTTGATTTTTCGCCTGTTGCGCCTAGCTAGAGCAAAAGTTTTAACTGAAATTTCACAGAAAGTGACATTTCATCAAGTTCTAAGCACTCCCGTTCATAAATCGTGAATTTATTCGCCCGTTACAAAGTTAGAAGAAAAAATTATTTTGGCGTGATTTTCCGATTTTATTTTCAAGTGCAAAGTGAACACTTTGAAAATGCCCCGAAAAATAAGAAAATAATTTTCTGACGAACATCTGGCTACGTATGTAAGTAAAGATAATAATGATTTATCAGAATTTATCAAGTTAACAGAAATTCTTTAATGTTAATTTGGAATTTTCCGAGATTTATTTAAGTGCGCCACGTTAGGGAACACTCCGCGAATTTGTGCCCAATTTCCGGACGCCACCGTTTTTAAATTTCGGATTAAATTTTATGAAACCGAAATAGTTCACAGAGGTTAATGGCATGCATTAATAAGGTCAAAGTACCAGTATTTTACTGCATGAATTTGAGGTTTGTCAACAAAGAGGTTTGGCAACACTACACGAGGAAAGTTGGGTAAGCTTCGAAGTGCGCCACGTTAGGGAACACGACTATATTCATTAGCAGAGGATTATAAACAGGACCGCCGCAACAACTCTCTCATGCATGCAGTGGCGTAGCCACCGGGGGGCGTGGGGGGGCGACCGCCCCCATGAAACCTTGTCGCCCCCACTGAGATTTTGAGTTTCTAAAAAAATTATCATTGATCTACATGACGTGTGCGTCAATCCTGGGGGGACAGGGGGACTGGTCCCCCTTTTTGAAGGGTGGGGGACACAATATCAAATGTCCCCCCCCCCCGACTTTTGAACTTGTGTCTCATTTACAGGGCCCTATTATGTACTACAATGTATCTTTTGCTTAGAAAATATTGATTAAAGTGGTCAGAAATTGCCTCAGATAGCACCACAGAGCATTTAGAATCCAAAATTTTTCGGGGCCCTTAAGCGGGCCCCGAGCCCCACGCCTATAGCTCAGAATACCGATAGCTGATTGAATGACTCCAACCTCGAAAACGATGTTCAAATAATTATCTTTTGCTAATAAAATATTAGATAAAGCATGGAGGAAAGTGGTAAGAAATTGCTTCAGATCACACCACAGAACATCTAGAATCCAATTTTTTTCGGGGCCCTTAAGCGGGCCCCGAACTCCCACGCCGTAAGGGCTTCCCGCTTCGCGCTCACATCAGTTCTGATCAAGGTATGTCCCCCCCCCCCCCACTTTTGAGAAGCGATTGACACCCCTACATGACGCCCCCCCCCCCTGAAATGTTCCAGCCCCTCAGCGACCCCCACTGAAAACTTCCTGGCTACGCCACTGTCGTCAGGTATACATCATTGTCCACCATTATGTTTTCATAGTTTTTGTAGAGTGTAGACCAAATCACATTCTAATCATACCTTACCAAAATGCATCTAGGCATTATTTTGCATTAATTATTTTGTAAATAATTATACTTAAAATAATGCATAGGCATTATTTGTGTTGCTAGGTGACCAGAGCTCCATTGTGCAAAGATAGCTTAGGCCTACACTTCCAAATACATTGGATGAGAAATTTTAGTTTTGAAGATCTTTTGTATTTGTTAATGCTTGAAGGTGTTCATTATTGTCATTTATTGCAATTCAAGCTCAAGAAAAGGTTGAATTTTTACACCATTTTGCACCTAAAATTGTGTAAACCCCAGGGGCTCCGGGGGGGGGGGGTTACCTCAACCCCTAGCAAGGGCTTTGCGCCTCCCCCCCCCCAGGGAGCCCTTAAGTGGTTTCTTGGACCCCGTGCCGTGTCGCGTTCCACACAAGGATGGCCTTTCAAAAATCATCCCCCCCACCTGTGACAAGAAATCTCCGCCACTGGTTAAGATCTTTGTAAATAAGTTGAATATAAGGCGTAAGAACAAGAATAAATTGGTTGAAGTCATTTCAAGCTTCATGTGCTGTTATTCGTTTCTGCGTCCCTTACTACCTTACAGCAATGAACCCAGATGAGTACCTATTATTTATCGACAGAAACCTGAATCAATGTCAGTAATTCTTCTTATTTCAGGCGAGTGGAAGAACACGCTTTTGAAGTTATACTTCATGGGCGTTTCTTTTGAAGAAAAAAAGAAATGTATCCAGACCACTTTCTTTCACTCAGCTTGTATCGGTCATTCCATATGAACTCGACCAGTGGTCTCATGATGACCAACACAGATTTTGCTAAAAAAATGCTATAAGTAGCTATCTAAGTATAATGAACTACGGCTGTGTATCGGAACCGGGTACCCAAGTACTACTGTTGCGAGGTTCCGGCGGTTCCCCGGTTTGAACAAGTTCCAAGATGGGAACCGGAACCACAAGTCCAATCTTTTCAAGAACCAGGTACCAACTCGAAAAGAATCGGTTCCGGAGTAAATTACCCATTCTCTGTGCACAAAGCCCAGAGCCGAGAATCAGCCTCACAATTACTACAAGGAATTCAATCGCGTGAAGGCCCGGGACATTCACTCTGGCTAGTCAAAGCAATGGCGAGAAAAACCACACAGACTCTCCCATACGTCATGGAGTGTCAGAGACAAACCACACGGCTGAGCCCTTTGTGGTCATGACTCACAAGGTATAGAGCATTGAACCCAATACTGTACTGGCCCTGTACCATGGATAATAAACGTTTTAAATTACACAATAATTGCATGGGGTGTGGCCAGACCGATCAGGGTTCCGTGGACAAGCGGTGATGTGATTTTAGGTTTGATGAAATACGGACTCAATGGTGGTATTGCGCATGCTCATGCATAGATAATTAGGAAAAAGACCAATCACGTGAGAGGGTTTATCCAATAAAACGAAAAGGAGTTCGATTTTCACAGGAGTCCAATTTTCATATCACACCAGCTTTGAGTGCTGGAATTGGATCTGTTGGACCCAGCTCAGAGTGCTGCGGGAATCGGCCCTACGGACCTGTACCTGGGTACGTACAGGTCAAAAATACCCAGCTCCAAACGAGTCATGATTCACGAATCCACCGTTGCATGAAAATATATTAAATTAATCCTTTGCTTCGGTTTGTTATGATCGGTGCACATGGTGAAGAATGAAAATTTGCGCAGTTGCGCACTAAAATACGTGGGCTGCTAGATAACAGCACTTCATGTTCATATGCAACTGAAGCCCAGAAGATAAGGACCGTCTGTGACTCATTCAGATCGGAGCCAGGTATTTTGTACCCGGGTCCTTCAGAGCCGATTCCAGCACTCGACCGGTTCAACTCTACATGCAATGTACATTCAAGGCAGGGTACTAGTGGACGTGTTTACTGCGTGCACGTGTAATTGTGCAGTTATTCATTCTATTCTCTGCGGCACGGCGGTTGTCGCGGTAAATAAAATCATAGGCAAGGAACAGAGAATAAAGTAACAAACGGCAATGCCAAGTTTGCTTTTAATAATACAATATCCGTAGTTTCACAGGAAAAAGAGTACGGACACACATTTGAAACCAAATACGTAGTGGACCAACATGTATTGCACGTCAAAATCCTCGGAGCTCAGACCTCACAAGGTGACACTGTTATTCTTTACATGTAATTTCAAGAGTTTATATTTTTCATTGAATTTTCCGAGAGCCGGTTCCGACTCGGAACCGGTTCTTTTTAGAGAACCGGAACTGGCTCCAGAAATTTTGAAACCGCCCAAACCTAGAGAGTAACCGACCACTCATGTTAGGAACCATAACCAACTTTACATGCTACTGAGTAACTTCGCAGACAATGAAAAAGAAATGTTTTGAATGTCATTTGTGGAGAATTTTCAAAATGAAAACAAGACTTCGTGTACAATATATGGAAACACAGGGCAGAGTCACGTTTATGACGCTTGCGAAAATGCCATTTACATCGTAAAGCTACATGCATTGAGCTCACTGTGTGGAGCATTTTCAATGTATTTTCTTTTTAAAGTGGTCATATACCGGTAGAGCCCCCTCTCCTGTTCGTGTATGGCGTCCATATTCAAGTCTTGCCTGAAGCATTTGCATCATGTTGTCAGAGATGAAACTGGCATATGGCAAAAAAATCGGAAAATCGGCAGAACAAAAATATGTGTCCGAAATCTAGGCCGCGCTGCAGTTACACACATGTACATGCATGTACAATACACTTTATGCCCAATTTCCAGACACCAACTCCAGCTTTATTTTCGATTCAAACAAAATTTTACGATGAAAAAAAAAGGTCACTGTTTTCATTGCATAACACGCCTGAATTATGGTTACGATTCAACCACACAACTCCACTTCTCCACTTGCATTCGTACGTTGGGAAAAATCAATCTTCCAACAAATGCCAGTGAAATGTTTCGCTAAAGCTCTCTTCGCTATCCTAGAGATAATCATCATGATTTTTATAGCATTGCATTTTGTACAACTAAATCTGAAACCTCCGAAAATCGCACAACATAATGATTTTATCCACTGGATCGTTCACAAGGCTTCCCGTTCCCGATCCCGACCGGCCATGTGCTATTCGACGGTACGGTGAGGTACATACGCTGGTGCCATTGCATATCTTCTT
The DNA here is from genome assembly GCA_029964075.1 of Patiria pectinifera. Taxonomy (NCBI): domain Eukaryota; kingdom Metazoa; phylum Echinodermata; class Asteroidea; order Valvatida; family Asterinidae; genus Patiria; species Patiria pectinifera. The sequence continues at coordinate 27,705,291 of CM057150.1, forward strand.
TGTACAGTACATGCACGCAGGTGCGACACAGTTTTTCCATGTCACCTGTCAATGTTTAACCTTTTGTCCAGCCGGAAAAGGCACCGATCAGTGTTATGGCCTGTGTTTCTACCGTTGAAACACTCCAATAACGACTGGTGAAAGAGATTAAAACTACTTTTGCGATGATTTTAACGTGCAAGTTCCATCGACTTTTCATCGACTTTTCTTCGAAATTATGATTGAAATAAAATGACATTTTGTGAAAAAATCGCTACAAAATCAAATTTCGTTGGAAAATTCAAAAAGTCGGATTTCCGATTAAAATCGGAAAAGTTTCATCTCTGTGTTGTAAACTCGCCGATGCACAAGCAAGCATTAGTTCCGCCAAAACCAAATGAGTTCGTCAGAGCTATTCTTCTTGTTTTGTTCATCAAGTCCCAGTTCTGAGCACGATGCGGCACATAGTTCAAATCGTAATCCTCGGTTGTTGTATGCAAATTTATCGTCGGTGGAAGAGTTTTCTAAGGACACAAAGAAAGAGAGACATCTTTTAATAGCGAATGTTGGCTATGGTTCAGTGGTTACGGTGTTTGACTCATGTACGATGGTGCATGGGATCGAACCTTGCCAGGAACATGGTGTTTGTGCCCTTGGGCAAGACACTTAACTACAATTGCCTCTCTCCAACCAGGAGCATGAATGGGTATCTGTGAGGGTAGAGGACTGAGTGTCGATACAGCAAGATACAAGTGTGTACAGTGAGCTTAAATCTTGACGGTGTCAACTGCAACCTTCTGCAAGTGTCATTAACGTGAACAATTTGTTTTGTTTTTCTATGAGGCCTGGTTTTCATTTTGAAAATTCCCAACAAATCACATTCAAAATCTTTCTTTTTCTGAGTCTGAGAAGTTACTAAATACTTTGTAAAATTGGTTACGGGTACCTGATTCCATAGTCTGGAACCAGTTCCTGACATCAACGGTCGGGTACTCGGGAACCCGGTTCCGATGCACAGCCCTACGCACATCATGATGGACAACGGGGCGCCAGGAGTTTTGCCGATCGTTTAACGAGAGGCGCTGACACGTTGCTATTAGTGCACAGGCCTAAGTTATGCCACGAGCCAACCACCAATCGACTAATGGTCCTCACCGAACTAAAGCCTATAATAGGCCCTGCCTTTAACCTTTGACCTTGGCACATGTGATCAATGGCACTCCACCCGACCAAAAGTCATGATCTGATTGGTTAATGATTTGATTGAAAAAGTACGGATAACTACTCACCATTTTGCAAGCGATGAATGTGAAGACAGCTTCCAGCGACCCAGCCGCACCTAACAGATGACCAGTAGCACCTTTGGTGGACGATACCGCGAGATTGTTAGTCTGGTTCCGGAAGAGTCTCTTAATGGCCTGGTTCTCAGCTGCATCACCTTTAATAGAAAAAAACACAAAATAGGGAAATTCCAACATAGGAATGGATAGCTCAGTTGGTAGAGCACCGGAACGGCAATCCAGAGGACGCAGGTTCAGCCCTAATCTACCAAATATCGCCTTGCACAGCAAGGGTCTATGATATGTGAGCAGATTCGGCGATTAAAACCCTAACCCACCTCACTCCTCCAAAATCCTCCTGGCGGTTTTGGAGGATTCTAGAGGATTGAGGATGAATGGTGATTGAAGCACATGAGGATTTTGGAGGATTGAGGATGAATGGTGAATGAAGCACAAGAGGATTTTGGAGGATTGAGGATGAATGCATTTTGAGGCAGGACTGTCTGATGATTTTGAAGGATTTGGCGTTGGTTATCCTTCATTTAAACACGAGTGCAAAGTTTTGGGATGAGGAGGATTTTGGAGGATTGAGGATGAATGCATTTTGAGGCAGGACTGTCTGACAATTTTGAAAAATTTAGGCAGAGTTGAAAAATTTTGGAGGATTTTGGAGGATTGAGGATGGTTGTAAGCAACAAGGGCCTAGGGGGTTAGGGTTAATCATGCAAAACAATACAGCTGCTTGACCTCGAGATTTTGACCATTCAGCAGACGCCTTCTATATTGGATCTTCTGTAACCCATTGTTGTATTACACAAACATGGCATCCGATTTGACTAATCAATAGCTTAGTCCACATTTCCTATCAAAATGATGTCACAGTTTCTAAAGTCGACTCCGATTGGATGGCTGGCACGCGGGTCGCATAAAATTTGCATGTTAGGATATATCATACGTTCGACTGTGGCTCTGCACACGTGAATGTCTGATCCTCAGCTAAATCCAATCAAAATGTGTGTGGAAGAAATGGACTCCATGCAAGATTTCCAGTTGTTTAATTTAATGGATACAATTTACCATATTTACATGGCTACTGTGGTCAGGAACAGTCACACATGAAGTGTATTTTAAACAAGACCATATCATTAGTTTTATATTTACCACTATTACACAACTTTTACTGATGGAATTTCACATAAACCTTCACCAACCCCTTCAAAATCCAACTGCATGTTTTGTGGGAATCTGTTGGTGTGAGGACTGTACTAGTAAACTGATTATGGTTTACATGGTGTCAGGCATACCACCATAATCAGAGTCCAACAGCTTTGTTGTAGTGTTTACCATATTATGGTGTTGGATTTTACATCAGGCTTCTTATGAGGGTGCAGAACATCTCATGGCGTAAGCACTGGACTAAAGAACAGATTTACGGAGACCTTCCACCTATCTCTGCTATTGTTGCTCAACGACGAGTTCGCTTTGCTGGCCACTGCCACCGTGCTGTAAACCAGGTCATATCTGATGTATTGTGTTGGAGACTTAATAATAATAATAATAACTGTATTTATATAGCGCTTTTTGCCAGAGGATACAAAGCGCTTGGGGAGAATGCAACATAAGCCAGGTAAATGAAGTATATGAACATATGAGACCCAATATGTAGCACATTTTTCCTAGGTGCTGCGGCGCATAATTGCTGCCACTGTTACTGGGTTCTTTAACGTGCATTACACAACACACAGGACCTACGGCTTTATGTCCCATCCGAAGGACGAAGCAATAATGGTTAAGTGCCTTGCTCAAGAGCACAAGCACCATGTTCCCACGGTCAGGATTCGAACCCGTGTACCACGCCACACGAGTCGAACACCGTAACCATTGGACCACAGCGCCCCATGACTTCCATGCCCTAAAAGAGGACAAAGACCCTTCCATGCCCTAATAGAGGACAAAGACCCTTCCATGCCCTAATAGAGGACAAAGACCCTTCCATGCCCTAATAGAGGACAAAGACCCTTCCATGCCCTAATAGAGGACAAAGACCCTTCAACTACATTGATGTGATTGGCAGAGACACCCAATGCGAAATTGAAGACCTTCAGTACATAATGAGGGATAAAAACACCTGGCGTGGCGGTGTGAGCGAGATCTCGTTTGCCACCGCTAGATGATGATGATGGATTTTGCAAGCGTGAGGAAGGTTCCAAGTAAATCACTCAAGGGGCCAGGGGTTAAGAGGAAATTCTTTAAGTATTGGATTTCCTTGGTTTTCACTGTTGTATTAATGACCATTATATGTGATGCGATCAAGCTAAATGAGTCGTTTGTCTGGATTTTTTATTTGGAGATACAGGTCAAAATAGGGCCACTTCATCGCATCACTTCATCACATCTCTTGGTTAGACCAACAAAAATAATACTTCTGCTTCTCGGTACCCGACCGACCCTATTTGTAGGCTGCGACCCTAAAAATGTTATCGGCAATTCCAAAAAAAAAACAATGATTGAATAAATAAAAATAAAAACCTGTTGTTTTTTCTGTCTTCACAAAATACCTCTCAACAACCCTTTTGCGTAGAAAAAATGCTTGTATTTATTTGTTTTCTTACTTAATACATTCGCTATTTTTTCAACAGAAACCTCCGTTATTTTTACAAATTCGCTTCGCAATTCGATGTCACTGTGACTATAATCACGTGCGTAAACCTAGCTCAATGCGGTGACGACTGGTTCCCGCCGCGCCGCGCAGGGGCCAATTTAGAAGACATGATACATTAGAAGACATGACACGGTAACTAGTCTGTGCACGGCTATGCGATCGATAGCGCTAGCATGGCTATGCATTGGGCACGTGCACTGTCAACTGGTCCGATTCGACATCGTGCCAAGAAAACACTGATGGAGAAAGAAAATTTTTGCAAGTTAATTCACAGAATTGATCTAGCTTGTCTGTGTATGTATTTTCCGTGTTCAAGATTTCATTTTGAGATCGCACTACTCGTATTTGACGTGAAACAATTCAGCGTGTTTCCCGAAATTTTCGACCGTAAAAACGAGGTCTGTTGGCCGCGTGCGCCACACATGCACAGTGCATCACACACTTCGGAGTTTGGCCAGCTTCCCGTCTTGACTAGCGTTGTGCATATGGTGCGAACGACCTGAATTTTCCATTATTTTTTACGAATTATCGAACGTAAATATATTGACAATAATTAAGGTAGGTTTTATTCACTTTTTGTGGCCATTTTGTGTATAGCTTTCGTAGTGCAATGGAAATAGTTCAGGCTAAAACTTTGCATATAATTGAATACCCCATTCAATCTGCATAACAAAATTGGCCAAAAAAATTAAAAATTCCGACCGACCGACTATTTTTGAAAGGCATGTAATCGGAAGCAGAACTATTTTTTTTTCGGCCTTATCCAACTTCCATAATTTTTTAACTAAAGATGGTATCAGCATGTGGTTTTCACAGCAGTAATGCTGAGATTGTGCTCTTTTCAAATATATAATACATTTTTTTTTACCACGGTCGATAAAAGACTCATGTAGCTTGATCGCATCACATATGCTCAGTGCTCTTCAAGAGCATACAAGAAAGTCATTCACAACCTTAAGTAGCAAGACGAGACTCTAACTACGACCTCATGCTAACAATTTGTTAAGCGATTGTTTTTTCCGGCTTACCAAGTGGTGTTGAGGTTGCATGTGCGTTGATGTACGTCACTTCGTCCGCAGCTATCCCAGAATCCCTCAGGGCAGCTCTCATACACAGCTCGGCTCCTTCTCCGTCCTCACGTGGTGCAGTCATGTGATTGGCATCACCTATCAAAATAAGATATTTACATGTACATGTATATACTGCATGCATATTTATGAGCAGATGCTCCTCTTTCATTAGACAATGGACTGCATGTACAAATTGACAATTGTGGGGCAGTGTGGCTAAGTATAGGGTTAGGGTTCCTGACTCATGATCAGAGGGTCGGGGTTCAAATCCAGCTGCTGGCCCAATGTTGTGTCCTTGGGCAAGCCACTTCACCCCATCTTGGCTCTCTCCACCCAGGTGTACAAATGGGTACCAGCATGAGCTGATGGGTAACCTGCGATGGACTGACATCCAGTCCAGGGGAAATAAAAATATTCTCAATCCTTTCATGTTACTGAAACTGGAGATAAACGCGGGCCTGATGGGCCACATTGGCTTGCATGTGACGGACTTTACTTTACTTACAAATAAGTAATGCAGAAAATGACGAAGAGCAACCACTATTCGTCTCACGGTCCTTGTCTAAACTTGGCATTTGTGGACAAGGTTACGAGTTGCTCAACTTACCTGAAAGACCATAGCCAAGAACTTCGGCAAGAATGGTCGCACCACGATTACAAGCATGCTGGTACTCCTTGGGAAGAGAAAAACAGAACAAAGAAAGACAACGAATAAAAGATAACACAAAACCTAGATAAAATATTTCTAGTACAATTAAATCATTGTGATTCATGACAAAGTGTGCCATATCCCCCCACCACTTCAAAAAGGTATCTGCATATTTCCCACTAGGGCACTGTCCAACATAGACGAATCTGGGCACGTGAACACTGTACACACCCTTTAATAGCGAAAACGTCCTGCTGGCTATTGTACAAAGCTACTCCCCATAAAGGATTATCTGTACAATAGCTAGCACAATGCTTTGGCCACTGAAGGGGGCCATCATGATAGAACTGACATCATGCCTGGGTTGGTCTATGGGCTACGTGCACAAGTACCCCCTCAACGGTAAGAAGGGGAGAAGTGGGAGAGACCACATGTACAGACATTGAAACGCATTGCCAAAGACGCCTGATAATGTGCTTATATAGCGCTTTATACCAAAGGTCTCAAAGCGCTTTACAATTATTACCCCTGGTTCATCAGTTTACCAGAAGCTCGAGATCAGTGCAATCCGGTCTCTACCCTCACAGGTACCCATTTATACTCCTGGGTGGAGAGAGACAATTGTAGTAAAGTGTCTTGCCCAAGAAAACAAGCACCCTCCCCGGCAGGGTTCAAACTCACGTACCAAGGCATGCGAGTCGCACACCGTAACCACTGGATCACAGCGCTTCAGATGCTCATGTGAAAACGCTATGGCTTTGAACACATTCAGAAAAAAATAAGTTGTGCGTACTTTGTGCTATAAGTGCGTGAACAGGTACACAAAGTAGTTTTTTTCCATCTACGAGGCTTTCAAAAGTACAATGAGTTAAAGTGCTCCCTCTCTTGTTCACGCATGGAGCCAAATACAAGTACATACCTCCAATACTACAATGGCTGCTCCTTCAGACATAACAAAACCATCCCTGTCCTTATCAAATGGTCTTGAGGCAGACAAAGGCGTCACATTAAAATTTGTACTCAAGGCTCTAGCCCTGCAGAAAAAGAAATATAAAGCCATTTCCAAATTGGGTATATTGCGACTTTGGCTTTGGTTTTTGCCATTCACATAATGCAGTAGCTAGCCGAAGCCATACAAAGACCATCTTGAACATGGCCTGAACATGATTTCAGGAGAGAATGTTGCATCCTGACGCCACTTTTTTTCATCATATATGATCTCAATGAAGGTGAGTCATTGCAAAAATATTGACAAGACATGAATCTGGGACTGAGAAACATTTCCAATTTTGTTCGAAAATACTTTGAAAATGTACTCGACTCTCCATACACTTTGTAAACAACCAAAAAAGTGGTGTCTGGATACTACATTCTTTCAACGATTTCATACAGCTGATTGGCAGAAATTATTAAAAAGAAATTATTAAAAGAGTGGTAAGACGTCTGCAATAAAAAAGCAGGAGGTCGTGGGTTCGAGTCCCACCCAAGTTATTATTTTTCCAAATTTCACTCGGGAGGTAACACACTGAGTATGCAGTGTTTATACGTCGGTGAAGGGCAAAACCTAATATTGATTTACATCGACCCGACACAAATTCCATCTGATGAATAGACGCAAGGGTCAGTATTGGAAGTGTTTGACCAATTTTTTTTTTTTTTTTCCTTTTTTTTTTATTTCTAAAATTTGGCCGATATGTTTTGTCTTTGTCAAAAATGGTATTTTTCCGCCAAAAATAATCCTGCCATCGAGTGGTAAAGAGTGCTGGCTACATACCTCGCGAACCCAGCGATGGCGATTGGACTGATGCAAGCTTCAGTGCCACCAGCGACCATCACGTTAGCATCTCCGTTTCTGATAAACCTGAATGCGTCACCGATGGCATGGGCGCCGGTCGTGCACGCTGTGGATACTGCATGATTGGGACCCTAAAAAACAAAGTAACAAATGAATGGTTTTTACAAACCGCGATTTATTCAGTTGAAAAAAAAAAGTGACAAACTTGCACCACCTTATGAATATTACAGCTGTTTTTTAAGCTTCATTTTGTGCTTGATTGTCATCTGAAATTGTGTTTAACTATCTTAAAACCCATATACAGGGTGAGTAAAGAAAAACGAAACCCAAATGTTGGGACCATTGTTTTAGTGAAGTTCTGCATGTAGCACTTTCAAAATCTAGGATATGAAAGCCCAATTCATAAGCTTTCTTTTAGTACCTGGATCATTCAAATCACTTCTGTATTTTCAAGTTACGGAGTTTTAACCACAACCGCTGTTTCAAGGTTCTGTCCACGGCACACAATGAAGTAAAGTGTTCTTTCGGCAAAACGAAAACAAATCACATTAGGATGTGTGTGAATTGTTTTCATTTTGCTGAAAGAACACACACTTTTTTTGTGATCCGTGGACAGACCTTTAAAACGGTGGTTGTATTTAAAACTCCGTAACTTGAAAAGTACATGAGTGATTTGAATGATTCTTGTACTAAATGAAAGCATATGAATTGGGCTTTCATATTCTAGATATCCTTTCATATCTATGCTACATGCAGAACTTCACTAAAACAATGGTCCCGACATTTGGGTTTCGTTTTTTTTTACTCAGCCTGTATATCCAAGCTGACTTTGGGCAGCCAAAAGAGAGTTCGACTCTAAAAGGTAACAAAATGGCGTATATTGGTTTTGGAAATTGGCCCAAAGTTGCTTAAACTTTCCGCAACCATTCCCTTATCAAATTTGTTGATTGTATCTGAGCAGTCACCTTTAAGTTGTACCTGATGCTGATGTGTCCGGCGGCCATGTTGGTCAGAATACGAGGAACAAAGTAAGGACTAACTTTCCGGTAACCCTGTAAATAGACCAGAAAAACCCACAAAATTACTTAATCAAAAGTAGACCACAGAGTGAAATTAAGATTGTACCAGAGTGCACAAATTCTATTCTATCGATTCAGAATGACTATTCACAGAAAGTCTTTTCATGCATCTGGTCCACACATTGGCCAGATTGAGTCCATTATGGGGTAATCCTATACAATAGCACTGCCCGGTTCTCATCATCAGCTAACAACCAGGCTGCGTCACAAGAGAGAGTGCAAGTTGACCTCAGAATCCTGCGAGATTTGACGACAATACCATGTACAGGATCTACAACGTGTGTAATATCCTTTTTTTTTGCATTTATTTTGTATCCTGAATGGGCCAAACCAATCAAGGGAAATAAATTTTGGTATTTCCAAAGAAAAGAAAGCATTACAATTTACAACATATTGAACATATTGCGAACGATGACAATTATCAAATTACAATTGTTGACCTCAACTTCCATGCAATGGATCACGCATACAACAATCGGGTAAGTTCAAACACGGGAGTCTGTAACTAGACTAGTCAGTGTGTGGTACCAAGACATTCAAAGAAAAAGTGAACGTGATCTGGTGAGACTCGCACGCTCAAGTGACAGTCTTTTCGTCAGTCAGTCAGACAGTGAAGCACATATTTTTTTCTTACCTTATTTTGGAGAGTTATTCCCGTGCTTACAATATCTTCCAGACCGACCATCCCCATACCAACAGCAACACCCTGCACAGAAGAAAAATCACTAATGGGTAAATCACATACAACTTTCTATCAGATCTTCGCATGCACTAGAGGGTGCTGTTTTGCGTACCTAGCATATTCGAAACCTTGGACTCCCTTCCAGCTATGGCTTCGTCAAAGACTTCTGAAGTATTTACAAAATTTCAATAGCATATTGAATGGGAGTACATTTACTCCAAACTTCGGTCTAATAATGCAGGATTGAATGTTACCGGAAGCAGAGCATCCGTGTTGAAAACGAGTCCGTGAGCCACAGCTGAAAATGAAGCCATGGTTTCAAAAATACAGCTTACTTGTTCTCATTCCCTTATGTCAAAGAAAATGTAACTGAATAACTGACAGTTTGATGAACCCTCTTGCTATCTGAACAGTCACAGACAGTCAAGCAATCAATCCTGTTCCCTGCCATGCCTTTTATACAGGCTAGTCACCAACAGTCAGATCAAATTTCTTGTAGGCACTGTGACAGTCAAATTCAATCAACAGACAAAAGCAGGTGACTGGTAGGCACAGTTGGCTACCAATCTCCTACAGTCAAAGCGTAGCTATATCAGGTTTCATAACAATCACAGCCAGTCAATCCTGCTTTATGAAGGCAGGAAGCACTCAACAGTTAAAAACAGTCACTCAATTTATTTGGACTGCTGGGCTGGCCTCGTTGAAATTGCCATCCAGAGAGGGAGGGTTAATAAAAGAAAACTGTGTATTTGTGGCAAGGCCTAGCAGAATCTGTTATCGAAACTCAAATTTCTTTTTCAACATTGGGTTTTGCACATAAGTGATCAGTGTTCTCCAACTTTAAAAATTAAAGGTCAGTGCACCGTCAAAAAGCGAAGGGAGCGCTATAGGTGCGCTATTTGCAGTCATACATTTCTTTAAACTACGGCGCGCTACTTGCAGATGAACATGTAATTTATGTATGGATAACAGCTTTTGCTCAGCATCATCTTTTTTATACATCAGTGTCCAGGGACTCTGAGGCAGTTTGGCCTTGAGACTCTTGACCTGATAGACTGCTACAATGGGCAGGCTTGTCATTTTGACAAGTGTTGCATGTTACTGCTTTTGGCAGAGTTTCTGGCCAAAATATACCCTGGAGGGTAAGGTTGTCCCACTTACAGTTTGTTTTTTTTAATTATTTTTTCACTTTTTTTTTTAAAGCATGGCGGCAACTGGAAGCTTGGCGGGTGCCTCAGAAAGCATGGCGGGCACCAGGTTATTTTTTACAGGTTGGAGAACACTGAGTGATGTAAATCTATAGGCACATGTTGTCCAAGGCTTTGTGAGAAACACTTCACAAGCTTACTCGGGTGGGACTCGAACCCACGACCTCCTGCTTACTAGCGCAGGCTTCTTCCTCGACCACCGAGCTTGCCGGGATCAGCTGGCTGGTTCGAATCTGATGATTCTGATAAATAGTTTGAATCTGATGTAACTGCGGGTACCGCAACCAATATTGATTTTACACCCTCTATCCAAAATTGCATCAAATGAAAAGGTTTGCTTTAAAATCTGCTTACTGATTCTCGTTTGTCGTCTTCGTTTGTTGGCGTCCATTTTGCTTGCGTCAAAGCTTCTTCGGCTGCTGCTAAGGCGAAGACCGAAGCATCACTCATTGTTCTCTGCTCCTGAAAAACGCACATTTGAATTGATATTTTAGTTGGGATAATAAAAGGACCTGACTGCAACACGAAAGACCTCCTAATTTCATCTACGAACCAGAAACTAATAGTCTGAGTACCACCCATTCTCTACGGAGCTCTATCTCCAGTCCAACGTCCGATATATCTAGAATGCAAATTTATGCGACGCCGCGCGTCAGTCAATCGGAGTCGACGTTACTAGTTTGTGACGTCATTTCATTCCCATATCAGGACGAAAACTGTGATTGGTTGATTCAGATGCAGTGTTTTTGAAATACATCAACTGCATCTACAAAACATAGACATGACCGTGATTGGGCGGCTCTATTATTGCCCACATATCACGTTCACCACAGAGCGCTTGACTGCAGACTTTTTTCTTCAATCCACAGCGTGTCTCGGTTTTATTTCCCTGACGAGACCCAATACAGAGAGCACCCGCTGATTGCTCAAAATCTAGAGGTCAAGAGGCGGTTGTCTTGCATAATTAATCAGCAAATCAGCTCACACATGATATTTGCAAGGGTCTATTACATAGACTAGAAACTAAGGGCCCATCTCAATTCATATCTGGGACGAGTTCTCGACGAGTTTAAGACATTGTATTGGGTATAAGTTGCAGGATTCTGAACAACTTTCCCGCGATCTTCCTGCAATGAAGTTATCAGTATTGGTGAGTCAAGCAGTTGCTAATGAAAATTTCCCAGGAACATGTCCAGGACAAATGCGGAGTTCCTTCCGGACAGAGTGAATGATTCAACCTGCAACTTGTCCGGAACTCGTCCCAGTTATGAATTGAGACGTCTAGATGGGCCCTAATGAAATTCAAAGCATATTTAACATTCAAGATTGACAAAGTACGGGATGCACTATATTTTCAAATATATTTGTCACAAATTGCTTTGATCTGAGCAAATGATTTCCGTCTTAGAGAAAGGTCCTGAATGACAAGTTCTTTTTTGAAGTACAGTGTACAAGAAGTTTTAAAATCCATACAAAAATACCACTCTTTTTAAAACTTACCGAGGAAGACACAATCTTCGATGCTTTGAATTGTCCGACTTCGTCGCCTTTAGGCACATATCCAGCTGAAAAAATAAATAAATAACACATAACAATAAAAATTTGCCAATAAGTGGCGTACACTGTTTATGAAGTAAGATTTTTCTTAGTCATTCTAACGAAACTGGAAATTTGGTGGTCTGCACAGTAAAGTCAGTTATGAGAGAAATTTGTTGTCGTATCGTATGCAAGGATCTCTTTTTGTGAGTTATAGTGGTGGGAGAAAACACAGATTTCAAAATGCTCATTTTTTTTTCCAACCCGAATAACAGTTATCTGATTAACGGGAAGTTCAGCTCACAGTCATGCAAACAAAAAGTGACGAGTGAGGTGCTGCATGCAATGCTGTGTACAATGATTTGTTATACATGTACATGTAGTTTGAATGACCACTTGGCTTTAAAAACTAACACTTGAGAGCTGTTACATTGAAAAAAAGGTAGAAACTCTTTGATCAGATGAATGGGCAGGCTATTCGTGAACCAAGAAGACCACTAGCGAGTGATGATGCAGTTATAATCAGAGACCATTGAGCAAATTGGGGGATGTTCCAGTTGTTTTTTTAGCCATAAAAAAGACATAGGGCCTACATATAAAAGGCTGAATTTTTTTAAGGTTGGTTTCGAATATCTAGTTTCAAAAATTTAAAGTGGAAAGTGCAATTCAAACTGAATTTAAAAAAATCTGGATTTTAACCCTAATCCTCCTCAATCCTCCTCAATCTTTCTGGCGGTTTTGAAGGATTTTGGTCGATTGAGGATCAATGGTGATTGAAGCACAGGAGGATTTGGGAGGATTGTGGATGACCGGTGTTTGAAGGAGTGGAGGATTTTGGAGGATTGAGGATGAATGCATTTTGAGAGGCAGTACTGTCAGAGGATTGAGGCGCTGGGTAATCCTTCATTTGAACATAAAGTGCAAAATTTTGGAGGAAAAGGTCCTACGGGGTAATACGCTTAATCCCTAGATTAGTGACAATACGTGGTTTTGAAAATAACTGACACTGTTGGGTTCTGGTAAATATCACCAAGTCGGACTCTGTTGGATCCAGCAGCAAACAGAAAAATAAGGCACAGTTGGATTCTGTTGGATTGAGCATGCCAGTCATGTTAGAGTTTCAGGTACCTAGCAACTTGGCAAGTTGGGTTGTGTGGGACTGTGTCAGATTGTGCAGGGAACTCACATGAGTAACCGTTGGACTCTGTTGGATTTAGCAGGGTAGTCCTGGGGAACTACTAGGGGGTTAGGGTAAAGTTTATTAACCCTAACCCACTAGGCCTTTTTTGCTAGGAACCATCCTCAATCCTGCAAAATCCTCCAATTGCCACCATGTAAAAATTGGATTCATCCTCAATCCTCCAAAACCATCCGTTATTTCTTGAATTTGTGCAGTGGAAGGCTGACCATTGCCTCAATCCTCCAAAATCCTCCTCCATTCACTGCTTTGGGTTGAGTCCGTACCGATGACATTTAGAAGCAGTGCAGATTATAATATCGAGCATAATGCAGGGTTCCATTATGCATGGCTGAACAAAAGGAATGCTGGGTACAGCCTTCGACCTTGACCCATTGCATCCTCCAAAATCAACTGGCACTTTTTGCCATTCATCCTCAATCCTCAAAAATCCTCCAAAACGGCAATGAGGATTTTGGAGGATTGAGGAGGCTTACCCATCTTCAGGAGAATTGGAAACGATTTTCAGTTCACAAGCTTTCGTAGTTTTTATTTTTTTTTATTTTGGCAAGGGCTGCCAATCACCGAGTTTATCGTTAGTGAAAAAAATGCCATCAGAATATTGCATTCAAACTGCAAGGCAAAATCTTACCAACTTGACACGGGATCTTCTCGTAACCGGGACCTACGACTTTCGATATTCCGCAGTTTCCATCAATAAGTTTGGGCCAAACGTGCTGCACCCCAACACCCAGAGGGCACACAACACCTGAAACATGCAAACAACTTCATTATTGAGTTTTGCTGGCCGCAGCAAAAGCAATATTGGTCCATGTAACTTTCTGACAACGTATAGAGTCCAGCACATTTAATTTTTTTAAAGAAATTTTATAAATTTTTGTGTCAATGCAAAGAGAAAATCACACAGCAAAATCAATGACATTTAAATCAGCTTCAGAGGTGTTTGCATTGTGGACAATTTACATGTCAACAGTCAAATTTGGAGTTTCAATTCAGTAATTAATTATTACTTATAATAACATGTTTTAATATTCTGAATTTAACATATCAAAACGTTTGGCATCATGGAAATCCATATTAAATAAACAATAACTTCATTTTTGAATCACATTTTTATCGCTCACAATAGAAAAGTTATGATTTTTCTTCCCCCGGACCTTCGCACTGTCCAGGCATGCACTGGGCCCTCTCAGCGATGCAACCAGACAATGTCAGACGGACCGCCGTCACGGCATGAACACATTTCACCTTAGTCCCACTAACTGGGTCGCTAGAACTCCTTTTTTGACATTTGGGATGTTGGTCTGTCGTACTACCAACATCCAAAATGTCATAAAAGGAGTTCTAGTGCCCCAGTTAGTGGGACTAGTCAAACACTATCTCTGAATAAAAAAAATTTGAGATCATTGTAAAACCACTTCCCGCCTAGTGTCCACCTCCGTTCGCCTACTCCATGCATGTCTATCATTCTTCGCAGGCGCCGCGTCGCATGGAATAAATCAAACCACCGTCAATTTTTTTTTTTTAAATGTGAAACTAATCAAATATAGGGCCTACAATTACAACACAAAAGACAGGACAATTCGGGAAGGATAGTGATTAGTGGGCAATCTCTTTTCTGAACGAGAAACGTGATAAGTGCCGCGATAATACAGGGAAGTCCATCCTAGCATTTTCACATCCTAGACATTTTCAATGTCAATTTGTCAAGACACAAGCCTACACTGCACTGCACTGCACTGGACCATTACTCCTAGTCCTAGAACTAGTATGAGGTGAAATGATAGTATGCGCATGCGTACAAGTGCAAGTACCGTATCCCCGCGGCGCGCTCCGAACGAACCGAAAAATCATCGCTGGATCATATGTGTGCACGTTTCAAGTGTCGGGTTGGCTCAGTGCGGAAAGGGCATATTTTTCATCATTTTACTCCCCAAAAAAACCCAAAAATATCCAGCGATGTTTGTTCTGCGCATATTACGTGAGTATTTCATGAGGTGTAGTACGGAGTTTGGGGGCAAACTGTGCAGCGGTTCTGTGGGAAATGTCTGCATTTTGATGGACGTTTTTGTCTTAATTAGTGTTTTGTGCTAAAACAATTTTGCGGGGTTCTTAATCTATGCTTTGAGGCTCCACTACGTGGAGCCTCATAGTTCTAGGAGTACTGGACCATCACTCACTAGCTTGAGTAACTCCAGCTGACATGCTCCATATTCATTCACATACGTGTGTGAATGAATGGCTGGAGGGAAAAATTTCCGTACTTGGACGTCACTTTTTTCAATTAATTTTCTAGCGCCAAAAGTTACATCTTTTATGGTTATTCCTCCACTTTCCCTCCTCTACTCTCACCCTCTCCTTTCCTTTAATTTCTATTTATTAATCAGTCAGTTACTTCAACGGGATTCGAACCTCTGACGCTTGCTTGATACACGAGACTCTTAACCGCTAGGCCGCGCACGATCGCTGTTGCAATAATCAATCTTTGGACGTATTTGAAGTATCCATTGAAATAAACTAAATATTCATGAGAAAATAAATATTCATAATGACGTATTGCACTATCATTGGCAGGCTCATGCGACGTCATGGTTGTTGATGTCACGTGTATAACGTACCTGCTGTCTTTCAGCCACTACAATCAGTTTTGACCGTCTGCTTGAAGTTAGTTCTGCACGACGTATGCATCCAAAATGTGCTCTAAAAACACATTTTGAGTAATTTTTTTCACCTTAACACAGCTTCCTGGATTTCTCTTGGTTCAAATGACAAGGTGAGATGACAATTAATATGTTTGGCAGCAGATAAATTGACATCCGAGTATGGAACTTTTTCCGGCTGGAGTTACTCAAGCCATGGAGGAATCCATCCTCAAGCTAATCACTCACCATGCACACATAACGTGAACGATTGACGCTACGTTTACGAGTAGCGGGCCTAGGCATGATCGATAGGTATCACTATACAAAATTCTTACCAACACCAGTGACAACAACTCGTGTACGGTCCGTAGAATACCATCTTCCTCTGGAAGCTTTCATAGACTTAACCCAGTACAAAACTTTCCCTTTCTGCTGAACTGTCAGGAGTTTCATCCGGCAGAGCATTTTATTTACTTCAATTTCTCTCCATCGAAAAGTTGCATGCCGCGCGCTATATTTAGAAAATTGACTTGCGCCCTCTGCAGTTGGACATAATTAAGTATTTGCACTACTGGCAATCCGGTTCGTTAGTGTGACGTCACCTCCAGCACTTTCTGCATGATTGGAACCGAAAGTTAACGCAGCTCGAGCGTTTGTAGCCAATGGGCGCTAGTAATCAGCGGTGCGCGCGCGTGTATGACGTTTTCACTAACGAACCGGATGGGGGGGGGGGGGAAGCAATCATTATCTCGGAAGCCGTCACGGCCCACCGCTAGCCGTGCGGGCCATGAGTTTGTTTTTAGGGCATGAGTACATTATTGTGTCATGTAATTTCTAGAAGGAGTTGCGGTTTTAATACAAAAGTCAGGCTTTAGTGACCCCATGCTGACCTTGCACCCCAGTTTGGTGATGAGACATTTTGGGGCGGGTAGTTTAACAAAGTTTGGTTGAAATTGTGTATTTCATCTTCATCCCTTAAAAATTCATTACTTGAAGTCCATTTCTCCGTGAAAAGAATCTGTAAGAGATGTTTCACGGACATTTACATGGGGCTTATATAGGACTTATCCTGTGAGGGTATTTTCACGTTTTTTTTAATGACCCTGGCCAGTGAGGATTATCATTGGTTATACCATGGAGGAATACTTATACATAACGGTACACTGGGTCATCTCCATGGGTAAACAAAGGACTTTCTAAGGGTGTTTTCATGGACTCCTAATCTTGCTTAATATTGTAACGTGAACTTATTGGGTTCTTGTCCTCCGAGTCCGGCCAAACGCAAGAAAAGGGGACAAACACACAGGATTTCCAACTTCTGAAGAAACTCTTATTTATTCAGCACAACAACTCTGTGGTCAACCTGCCACACTGCTACCAGTACCACGACTGCTGATTCCCAGCACAGAAATACACACAGTCTGAACAAATGTATACAATTGTAACAACTTGCAATGACCCCGGCATCTTGCCAAACCCTTCCCGCGTCCCCCAACAAAAGAAACACACTTAAGCATTATAAGCAACCTATTTAGAGAGCCTATTTCCGGAGCGCGCGCTAGCCAGATTCAAAACCAGGTCACGTGCACGCCGCCGGAGCCCCTCCGCCGGAGCACTAGTGCTAGTCCGTTACAATATGTTGAAAAATCCGTGAGAAATTAGTTAACTGTAATTGCAAGGGAAAATGCTCTTTAACGAATTTTTAAGGGATGAAGATGTTCATAGTGACACTCATAGACAATGTCATTAACGTTTGTAACTATTGACTGACCGACGATCGACCGACCGACGGAAAGAAACTGTATGAATTGATCAGCAAATTTTCAATGGCTATTCTGTATGGGCTGTCCATGATATTTTCCTTCATCCAAGTTCTTTCGACTGTAAATCGAAGTTAAAGGCTTCTTTCAGACCTGCATGGGCGTCGCCAGGATTTTTTCGGGGGGGGGGGGAGGGGGCCAAAGCAAATTTTCCCCGAAAATTCCTTATAACTTCTTCATAATATTCTTAATTTATCATTTTTCCGAGCGTAAGGAGCATTTGCCCTATCCCCCCATGAAATTAACAGCAATATGGCTTCGCACCACTTTTTCCTTCTTTTTTCTTCTCTTTTTTCCCCCTTATTTTTTAATAAGCGCCCTCCTTGCCCTCCCCCCTCGCGACACCCATGACAAGTTCCGTTCATAATTCAAAACCCTGCCCTCTTAATTTACACAAAATGAAGCTATGATATTCAACATGGACTTTCTTGAGTTTAGAGTGCTTTTTTTGCAAAGGATAATATCGTTTGCAAAGAAAGCACTCTATTTTTTTTCGTCGGGAATGCCAACTCGAAAAATATAACGGGGAACCAATTAACCTCAGCATAATGACAAGCAGGCTAGCACAAGTTCAAAATGTCTATTAAATGTTATTGTTTCTTAACCTTTTCATGTCAACTTCATTTTGTGCGAGGTAAAGTGTTGTTTGCCTGAACAATGTACATGTATATGTCCTAGGTTGTTAATTTCAGCCTTGCATGTAGTTTGCAAAATCTGAAGAAAGTAAAAACATTCAACATTCTTAAACACATTACATGTATTGAGAATTTATTTCAATGTTTCACCAGTTATCATGTCACAGAAAATATAACTTTCTGTATGAAATTTTAAATAGATTATTTGCTATTAGCACAATAATATTGGACGGAATCGGACATAAGGCAGGATACGGTTGCATGGATTACAAAGTGAAACAATTAAATATTTGTCTTACTTGTTACTTGTCTTTAGTACAAAATTAGGTTGTATACTGTGATACATTCCAATTCAATACATTTGAAATGTCCTCCACACACACACACCACAAAAGCTTTAGTTTCATGTTTAACTTAAATTTGTGAAGATAACAACTGGCATATTGGTATGTATAGTTAATCATAGTTAAAGGTCATTATGAATTTATTAATAAAGCCATATCGACATAATAAACGCAGAGAACAACGTAAATAGGACTCAAACTGCAATGCAGACATATTGAAACATTTCATTTGAAAATGTCACCGACAATCCAGACAGACACAAGCTATCTTGCAGCCCGTCGGCAAAGTTGAACCCGGTTCAACCTTGTCGACGGGTTCCGTGCACTGTCTGCATAAGCTTAACGTCTACATGGAAACTAGGCTTAACTATTCAGTGTCTTTGCAACACAACACAAAAATCTAAACTAGTCAAAATATAAACGTCAGCAAGTATCAAAGCCAAAGTATTGAAACGACAAATCTTCATACCTCTTTTACAGGTTTCTCAACTGTAAATTGGAAATGCTGAGAACTGGAAGTTTTTTTAAAGTTAAAAAAGAAACAAATTGTTCAGTGTAAAGACAACCCTTTGGACGGCCAGCGATGGACGAATTTTAAAATGGCACCTTGAATGTTATTGAACAAGAGTACTGAATAAAGAGCATACAATTCCCAACCGGTTTTGTTTTTTTAGGGGGAGCTAGGGTGCCAGTTATTGCTATTTTTCTTATGTGAATTATAAAAACTATACCAATTTCTACTTGCCTTCCGGTACATTTAATATTATAGTATACTTCATACAAGTTCAAAATATCTGTAATTAAAGGACCATGAAATGAATTTTCACTGGAACATATGTGCAAATTTCCATGACTCCGAAATGTATATGTGAAAAGTATGCGACATCCTTTTAAGCAAGGTTTATGTCATTATATTCGTGCATGTGGATCTTTTTATGGGGAATTGCGAATGATCCTATTGCTTTCAGAATAGTCTGGTTTTCAGTCAATGTGGAAGGATCTCTTTGAGAAGATGTGCGGCGAAACTCTTTTCTTTTCAGAACCACACATTTTCTCAAAGGCGATTCTTCCACATGGTGTTACCATTAAACCCAGGTTACACTACACTATGTTCATCCCTTGGAATTTCATTAAAAGTCCTCTTCTCCGTGGAAAGAATCTTTCAGAGACGTTTCACGGACATTACATGGGACTTATATAGGACTAATCCTGTAAAGGTATGTTCATGTTTTTTAATGACCTTGGCCAACGAGTTTTATCATTGGTTATACATAACAGTACACTGGGTCTATCTCCATGGGTAAACAAAGGGCTTTCTTAAGGGTGTTTTCATGGACTCCTAATCTGGCTTAATATGTTGAAAAATCCGTGAAAATTTAGTGTACTGTAATTTCAAGGGAAAATGCTCTTTAACAAATTCTTAAGGGATGAAGATGTTTATAGTGATATACCGCCATGCAAAGTTTCAGATCTTATTCAATTTCAAACAGCTTTGGTTGTTAAATCATGTTCTCTGTCACACATTTTGCCCCTCTTAACACAAAGTAAAACCTTTTAAAAATGTACACATGTTAACAGTTCCCTTAAATACAGGTACTTGTATGCATGTTGGTATAAAATGCTTTAATGGTAAATTTCATTTACAAACATTCCAAAACATTTTTTTTATACAACCAATAATTTACTTAATCATTATGGACTGGTTAAATCACCTCTCCTAAAACAGTTTACACAAAATATAATATTTCTTTATAGGTTGCAAGCACTCGATTCTGGCTATGTACAAACAAAAACAGTGCAATGTAGGCAAACATTTCAGGTGCGTGTAGGCAAACGAAACGGCAAAACTTTACAATAAATGATATCTTCTTTATACAAAAAAAATCTATCAAGAAATGAATCTGATTCAAACTGGATGACATGTACATGTACATGTATCCCCAAACTCTATTCAAATTTCAATAATAAAATGACCATGATGTTTGCAAATTGTGAAATTCGGTTGGAAAAAAATCACAAATGGACGGAATTCTTCAGCAAATGGAAAAGAGCAAATACAGGAAGCATCACTTTGCAACACCGCAACAAAATACTTAAGAATACATCAAATCTTTCCTTTGATTTCAGAAGCACTTTTGACCAGAAAGCAATTTTTTTTTTTACTTTAAAACATGTGAGAGATCATTAACCCTAGCCTTCCCATTTCTCCAAAATCCTCCTTAAAAAATGGAGGATTTTGTAGGATTGAGGCTACCAGTATATGGCAAAAACATGTAGTTAATTTTGGAGGATTCCCCGTGTCAAGGTTTTAGGCCGGACCTTGTGCTGTTTATGCTCAGCCAGGCCTAGATTAAACTTGTAATCCTCCACACTGCTCCAGGATGTCACTGGCTCTGCATCAACATATTGACAGTGACTGCCGGAAGATTTTGCAGGATTGAGGCAGTGGTCACCCTTCCAAGGACCACTTGCAATAAATAATGGATGATTTTGGAGGATTGAGGCTGTATGCAATCTTTACATGGTGGCAGTTGGAGGATTTTAGAGGAATGAGGTTGCATCCTAGGCAAAAATCCCTAGGGAGTTAAGAGTTAAAGAGCAGAAAATACACACGCAAAAACTATCCCTTGGAAATCTGCACTTTGTTTTCATCACGTAAAGGAATTTCGGGATGCACAAATTTGGTCCTCGAAAAACAACCCGTTAGAGTGCTAGATTTGATTCAGGTCACACATGTGTCTTTTCGCTTGAAACACATGATCTCATTATCATGGGACCTGAATTCCTGCACTGTATGAACACTTGCTTGGTATGCATGAAGTGCAGAGCAAGTTTTTCTTTCCTCAGCCTGATGTCTTAAGTAGGTCATTCTTCAAGACAGTGCCTCCATCTTCAGTCTCTCCACTTCTTCCTTCTCCTTCATATGACGAGCTCTCAGCTCTTCGAGCCTGGCCATCTCAGACGCCGCCCTCTCCTCGTGCTCCTCCTCCTCCTGGGCCTGTTGCCGTGACGATGCTCCATGTTGCCGTGAGGATGCCCCATGTTGCCGGGACAACGCCCCGTACATGCGCTCATGCAACACCTCAGGCGGAGTAGGCATACGAGGCTTAGGGATCTTCTTGGAATACTCCATGGCCTGCAACAGAAACAAATCATTGAATACACGCCAATCAGGTATTTCATTCCAGCACGCCGATGAAGTACATTGTACATGTAGTTCAAATCAAAGCTCACTGGGGATAAAGATGTCCAACAACCGACAAAAAACAAAGGTTGCTGAGTACCTGTAATGAATTTGTTAAATGTGACACTTGACAAAATCAATTGCAGAAAGACTACAAAGAACCAGTAAGGTTCCATCATCATGGAAATTGCAGTTATGCTTATCCCAAATGACCTTTGCACAATATTAAATGCATGCACAGTTTGAATACCAAATTGGCTGATTACATTCGTAGCTGCAGCAAAATCTGACTTTACGAAGGGTTCAAACCCCAAAGTTGTTTACAGCATGTTCTTTATTTTCCAAGGTCAAGCATGAGCTACTAGGACCTGGGATTATAGTACATTTACCTTATTACTAACTGGAGCCCAGCACAAAGCAGTGTTTTAGCAGAGTCCATCACAAATCCTTTCACAAATCCTTTCACAAGTCCTTATAATAAGTTTAGTCACAAGTAGCGGGATAAACAATGACAAAGGAATGCTGTTTTTCAACAGTTCATTTGAATAGCTAGTGACTTGACTTGAGACTGAAGGACTTGTGATAGACTTGTTGGGGCTTGTGATGGGCTTGACTACACTGGCACAGATTTATCATTTTGTTTACGCAATCTTAACACTAGTATTTTGGGTGTTAATATTTAAATAAATTGGAAGTCAAGACTGCTGTCTCAAACTTAAAATTCAGACACACCAAAAACAAATTGTACAAAAAGAAAAAAGGTGCACTGTCCCAAATTTAAAAGTTAATCTTCAAGGCCTTATTTGTCAATTCCTTGGATTAACAAAATCTTCCTTATGAGCCGATATGTATTCTTTCAGGATGTTGTTAATGAGGGACCCACAATTGTATATTTCCTGAAAAAAATCAAAATATTGGCTTATTTGGAAGTTTTCTTAATCTGTGGAATCCACCATTAAAGTTAAACCTATTGAGTGACAACTGGCAAAATTCACAGACGTTGGACAGACAGAAAGTTGCTGAGGTGAGAGCCAGTAATATTAAGGAAAAAAGGTTTAGTCAAGTTACTCATTCATTGTAGTTTACTGTTAGTGTTATTCACTGTAGTACGTGCACTGATGGTGTATTGTTTTGAAAGGTTAAAGAAAATTTCAAAAAGTGCATTAGTGTTCACACAAACATGCAAACTAGGAAATAGGGGCACAAGGAAGGTCGTTTTAATAAAGTTGCCCATGACTTTCAAATGTGTAAGTATTGAATTTTATTTGAAAGGTATTAGCTTCATAATTTGCAAGTAATTTTCCTTGTATCTCTCAAGTGCATGTGGGCTAAACAGTGCCACCAATAGACTCCACAAGGAGGAGTCTAACATGTCTATTAAAACTCACCATTAGTCACAACAAATCATATGGGCCAATTTATAGGAAGCTGCTCAGAGCCTTAGTACAGAATTATCTAGAAAGCAGATGTCTCAATAATTATCGTAAAAAGGTTGCTGAAGTCGCTGAAGGCCTGAGCCATTATTTTCGACCAGAACCCTAAGAGTTTTCCACTGAGTTTGGGGTAGAGGTGGCAGCTAGGGTTCATCAGGTGCGGATCAGGAAGTCTGAGTGGAGGGATGGGAGGCGAGCTTGGAAGTGTTCCTGCCAGCTTCTGGTGCAGTCTGCTTCGGATGAGGTCATTTGCAGCGCTATCCTTGAGGAAGTGTTTATTTTGGGGGACAAGCCTTGGTTTGCAGACCTCAAGGAGGAACGGCCCTGGTCATGGCTTTACTGTCCATAATTGTCCAGGTCCTCTGAGATGGCCGAGCTTCAGAGAGCATTGAGGCATCTATACTCTGTCAAGTTCAGACAGGCTAAATGGCATTGCAATATGTTGTCGAGTGTGTGCTTCCAAGCTTTACGAGACTGTCTGGTGGTGGAACCAATGACTGCCTAAAATGCCACTACATGTAGAACATTGGTCTTTAATACATCAAAATTGGTGGTGTTCTCCAGCCCTAGGGCAATGAAGCCATCTGCTACCCCACAGCATGCGATGGAAGAGACAGTTGAAACCTGCAGGCGGATGGAGTCAATCCACTCCACTCTGGTACTGCGAGTTTCAGTTGAATGTGGGCAACAAGAAGGCAATGGTGGGTTTTGCTTAATTTAGCTCCATAGTAAATGCAGTGTGATGGACAGAATCTAGCCAGTGTCTTTAGATGAACATGTGATCTAATGCTTTGTTTGCTACCGTCAATGCTATACCATGTCAGCTTACGAATGCTCTTCTTTGGGAGTCAGCGCTCAGTTTCATGATAGAGCAAGAGGGTAGGCTAACCATTGTCTTTGGTGTAGCCGTTTAAGAAGGATATGCCGAAACCATTGCTCCAGTCCTCCCGCTTGTTCCACGCTAGAGGCATGGACTACAAAAGCAAGAGGCTGCTCGATGGCTGCCATACTCGCATGCTGAGGACGGCTCTAGACATGAGTTGGAGAGACAAAGTCAGAAATGAGGTGCTCTATGGCAACCTGCCAAGGATCTCCAAAACTATCAGAGCTAGGCGTCTGCGATTGGCTGGACACTGCGTACGACATCAAGAGTATAGCTGCAAGCCAACTCATCCTATGGGAACCCACATATGGAGTAGCCTCTTGAGGTGGGCAGACGTTAACCTACGTGGACCAGTTGCGTTGGTACACTGGAGTAGCCTCCACAGCCAAGATCAGAACGGCCATGGGAGAGCCTGATGTATGGCATGCCTTTGTTGCAGTCCGACAAGAGTCGACGTGATGCTGGTCCCAAGCAGAGGTTGAGTAGGCATCTGTGAGGACCAAGGAGCATCGTGGTGACAGACCGTAGAATGAAATGATTGAGTTTGGTGTCATCATCCACCAGGTCTGTAGTGTGGCACACCGTGATCCTCAGCCTACTGGATCCCAGCTGACTAGGACCCGACATGCCAGTGGCATGATAGGTACCAACCTCGGGCAGTGTTGTTAAGTGACCCAGATCAGAGGAAGATGTGGTCACCAGCCCAACATTCCCTACCGCTGGCCCACCTGGACTTGCACAGACTTGCGATGTTGATGCCGTACCAAGTGAGTGCACAGGACAAAGACATCCCAGGTGGCAATGCATGTTGACTGTCAGAGGTTCATAGAGTTCAGCAGCCCATTTAGTTTAGTTCATGACTGCTCATAACAGGTACTGGCACATGCAAGTCCCGACTGGCACTCATCACAATTTAGGCTTGAATGTAGTATTTTCGAATATACAACTATTCGATTGAATGCAACGTCAACTGAATTTGTACAGATGCACAGCACTGGTATTTAACTTCTAATGATGGTGGAATGTATGATTCGGTATCACTAAAGTTGTCAAGATTCAAGAAACCTCATATCTCAGTAGTAATTTCCCGCATGCATGTTTCACCGCACCTCAAGAGGGTTTTAAGTAACAGGTGCATTACACATAGAGTCCCCTTGATACAATCCTGCAAAAGGTGCAGATAAAATTTCCCCTATCAGGTTCCTTTTGTGTCGTTCAAAACTCTTCATAACTCGTGGAAATCTTCAAAGGAGAATCTTTATCAACCGCTTCTTGGCTGCATGAGCAGGACTATTTGTGCAACAGAGCTCCCAGATATCACTGATCGAGATCCAATCAGCCAATTAGAGGAAATTTCCCTGCAAAATTCCTAAGATTATTATTGAAATGGCTTTTTATTTTGGCATTTTATCATTTTATAGCATTTCATCATGAAAATTATTTTAAAGCAGCTCCCTGAAAATTAGGCCCAAGGTTGAAGGGTGCTCAGGGCAGTGAGGGAAAAACAACAACTTTCAACTGACCAATGTCCGTGAATCTTTGGGCCAGTCGTCTCCGTCAGTAGGTGAATCGGACCTGACCCTGGGCTTGGGAACCCTTTGGGAATACGCCAGGGCCTGGCTGGGTCCAGGCAGGACAGATAGATACAACAAAATTGGGAGGCGGGATGGGGATGAAGTACGGATAAAAATGGGTACAAGGATGGTGAAATTGAATTATTTAAACATGGGTAGAAAATGAACGGACGTGCACCGATTTCACAAAGCGCATCTGAACTCTATGTATTCAAGCTGAAATATCTGCAAATTGGTACCTACGCTCAAATGTTATAGTCCATTGTTTTTAATTCTGTTTTATAAAGGCAATTAATTCTATCAACAAAAAAAGTCTGTAATGCGTGGCATTTCAGTTTTAACTTCCTGTAAGGGCTGGCATTGCTGGTTTGTACATGGTACAAATGTAAACATGGATGCTACTTTCTTGCACCAACAAATTTCAAGATGTCCGCGCCCATCTATTACAATGTACCTTTAAGCTGCATATACCTGAGGAGCTGGTAGATCATATCCAGTCTTGTAAACTACGGCAGTGCTACCCACGAAATTCTAAGCATAACTCAGAATTTCATGGGTAGCGCTGCAAAAGTTACCAAGACTGCATATGATTCATCTTGTTGACAGCAACTTCAACTTCAATGGTAGGTCAACTGCACTTGCAGTATGAGAGGAAAACCCAGACATTTTGTGAGGTAACTCCCAGTCCCATAACTCCTTCCTAGTGGCATATATACTTACAATGTCTCTCTTGGAGGGTGAGGCATCTTTAGGCGTGACAGACTCCTGGGGCCACAGTCTCTTTGTCTGTTGCAGCTGCTTCTTATTCTGCTGCATGACAGTCTTAGCATAGTCTCGCTGGCGGTTCACCTTCTCTTGCTGTTGAGCAGGGAAATTCATATTTCATTGGACTTTAGTGCAAAACTAGCCGTCCAATGGCGAAAATGAGAGAGATACCAGTACTGAATGATTGCAGTCTATAATAAATCAATACACATGGACTACGTGCATGAACAGCAGAGGCCAAGTTCGGGCAAGGACCATTAGTCGACTAGTGGTTGATTTGTGACGTACCTTACGCCTGCGCACTGATAGCGACGTGCGAACGTCTCTCGTCAAATGCTTGTCAAAATGTCATCGCAAAACTTCTGGATCCTGGCTCTCTGCTAGCGTTATGAATGCGCGCGGCTATTGGTTACCAGCGAAGCAACCAACCCCAGTAGGCTGGTTCCAAATAGTCAACTAGCGTAGTCAACCACCGTCGACTAGACAGAGTTCGGGCAAACGTTAGTTAACCATTGGTCAACTATAGTCCTTGCGCAAACTTGGCCAGATATGACCACTAGTAGTTCCATGTGCGGGACACAACACATTGGCACACTGGTTCCCTAGCAGTGCCCTATAATAAACCCATTGGCCCTCATACCACCCTAAACCGCCTTGTCTGGTACTTCTCATACAACTTCAAACTGCTCCCTCGCACTCTATGGTGTTATTGATTTATGAAGGAGTAAATACATGTACAATGTAATACAATGGGACACTTTTGGGACGTTGGTGGCAACAAACACACCGGCCCTTTTTCCATTGTTTGCGTCATATTGAGCATGCACGCTTTAGCTTAAACAAGACCTAAACAATTGAAAAGGACTGGTGTGTTTGCTGCCACCACCGTCTCAAAAGTCTCCCATTTAATACAAGTGCTGCAGGAATAAATACCGGTATGTGTAATGCCACTATAATTTTTGTGTAGATGCACATGCTGTTCCTTTTTTAAATATTCAATGTGACAATTTCAATGAAGCAAACTGGAGAAAGCGATGGGTGTGAGGGTAAATAAGACTCTCAATCACAAAGGCAAGTGTGCAAATCACACGAAGATCAGAGTAAATAACCATGTTAATACATGCTCATCCCGAAAGACGTTTAGGGGTGTACAAAGGGCAACGTATTAATAGTTTCAATGCATTATGCGGCCACACGTATGCAGGTACATTGTATTCAGAAAACCCTACAAACTCGAAACAAAACAAAAACCTGACATCATCAGCGAGGTGTGGATGCTCGTTCCAATAAGCCTTTTCGGAGTTCCAACTTCGCGCATTCGTAACCTGTGACAACGCTCATTGTTTGTCTCAAATGCCCTTTGACAGTACCCACAATGCACAAACAGCATTTTTGTAAAGTCAGTGGCGCGATGATGTCAAAGGTCATTTGAGACAAACAATGCGCATTGTCACAGGTTATGAATGCGCAGTTGGAACTCCGAAAAGGCTTATCCCCCATGGGCATGGCACGTGTGTGTTGTTTGCAACAAGCAAAATGAAACTCTATTTCCCGATATTGTTTGCAATATGAGGACTTTTTTGGTAGAGTAAACCCCTCGCACCTTTTCTGTGATGAGATCTGGGTCAGGTCCCAGTCCGCCCAGCCTGATGTCACTCTTGAGGTTGCGATAGTCCTTGAGGGTGTACTCTTTGTACTGGGGCGGCTGCTTCTGTTTCAGGAGCCGGGCTGTGTAGCTGTCTGGATCACTCTTGCGCAGTGGCGAGGTGCCATCTGTGTGGGAAGGTGTGAGGGTACAGGGTCAGATAATGCAATTAGTCGGCAGATACCTGTAGGTGATGGGATTGTGCCTTAGATGATACAAGCATGGCATTTGGCACACAGTCAGAGTATGTCATGAGAACAGTATTTGGCTATAGGGCCATCGCAGATTTGTCCTACGAAAAAAAAATTGGAGAAATACATGTAACAAGCAATGGCAGCCATTTTAAAAAGGTTGGAAAAATGCTTGTTATTCTACCTGTAGATATGTTTTCAAAGGACAAATCTGCAATGGCCCTATAGCCAAAGATAGGCACAATTCCCCCAAATATTTCCCCTTTCTGCCCCACTAAATGGTTTGAATGCAAGTTTAATGTCGTCTTGGCCCAAGACAGGCTTTAGAGTTTCCCCCAATGCAGCCAATCTTTGGCAGGCGTAGCCAAGCCACACAGACTCTATAACAACAATATGAATAAAATCCAGTCATGGGAATCTGGGCACTTGGACTAGAGAAATTCTGAGCACATCTCGCATGCACTGGATGCATGCTAAATTACATGCTTCAGATTATTTGGTGTGAGCTCCCAGATGAAAATTCCAGTTGAAACCAGTTCATATGGAAATTGGTGACTGGTTTAACTGGTTTTCAACTGGTTTAAAACCAGTTAAACCAGTTCAAAACCAGTCACCAATTTCCAGTTATCAGGTACATGTACAAGCTGAAATAAGTTGAACCAGTTGAACTGCTTTCAACTGGAATTTTCATATGGGTGTGCAGAGATTCTGGAGATAAGCCTTCAACCATTGTGATGGCTTAGCTACACTTTTCTGGAAGAGAAAAACAACCCAAACCTCAGTCGTGGACACAGACTTAGTTTGGGCAGAGATTCATAGGAATCAAGCAGACAAGAAAGTCAGATCACAATTCTAATCACAAGTTAATCACAATTAAGGTCACAAGTAAACAGGGGATGAAAAAAGAAATGCCACGTAAAAATTAATTTGACTATGATTTGTGATGACTGGTCAGGACTAGGTAACAACTCTGGGTTTCAGAGACTCTTGTGCTGCCTTCTTGTAACTGAACATAGTTTCTGTGACCCTGTTTTGGAACTCAAGATTGACACATTAGGTTGGTCATCTAGAGCCACTTGTGGTCATTGCATCTATGGCCAATGAAGGGTTAACCCCAACAAACCACAACCTGAGATTTTGAACATTTCAACCTCGATTTGAATTGTACACTTACCCTCTCCAGGTTTGGAATGTCCAGGTATATCAGGCAGCACGTGGTATGGGCTTGTTCTCCTGGTTGCATGCTGGTACCCTGCGCCTGTCCCTTCATTAGCATAAACCATGGGGTTCATGTCAGAATCAAAGCTGTCGTGGTGGTCATCTGCGAAAGCTACTCTGGCCCTAGGAGGCCCACTCATCTGAGGACGTGCAAACCCATTGTTCCGGGCAATCTGGGTAGCATGATCGGCCGAGTAGCTGTAAGGTTGGCCATTCATGCTGCGAAGGACCTGTGGGTAGGTCCGATTGTATCCAGGCTGGAAGGCTTGAGGAGCTTGGGTGTATCCTGGACCAGATTCGTTGTATCCAGACATGGCAGGTACTCCCTGTGGATAATACCCTTGTGGGATGGGACCAGGTCCTTGGTTCTGGATGTACAGGTTGGTGTCCGAGTGCCCACGTCTCAGAGGTAGGTTTCGCTGATCTTGGATCAGCTGATGGGTCCAGTCTTCATGAGCCCATGTCTGGGCACTTCCTGGGTAATGTGCATCCTCCACCAAAGGGTCATCATACTGGGAACTCTCCCTAGAGATGTCTGGCAAGGGCTTCTTGGGGTTGATGCGAGTCGGAGTAGGAACCTTCTTTTGCATCTCTGAGTATTTCCGCCTAGGTGGACCACGGGCTAGGTTGGTCTTGTTCAGGTCGATGAAATTTGGCTTTGTCTTTGGTGGGCCACGTTGCCTTGGTCGTTCATTCTGTGCTGGTAGGCCTGGATTTGGATACTGCCCCGGTGCAGGTTGCATGCCCTGATTTGGGTATACCCTGCTTGGGTTTTGGGAATGGTTGATGTAGTCTTGAGGACCTGGAGGTCTTGCCTGTTGTGTGGCAGGACCTGGGTTATTTTGGTAACCTGTATCATATGGATGCTGCTGATCATAGTATTGTGCTTGGTCTTGATATGGGACATCCGATCTCTCCATTGGAACATTGTAACCCGAGTACTGCTGATTATAGAAGTATTCCTCTGGAGGGTTGTGGCTTCCTTGCTGGGGATTATACTGTGGTGCTGGCTGAGCCCCGTAAAACTGCTGAGGCACTTGTGATGGATGGGCATTACTCCAAGGAACACCAGGAGCCTGCTGCTCCCAGCCTTGCTGCATCCTAAAGCCATCTGAGTTACCCTGGCTATGTTGTGGTGCAGCAGCAGGGAATCCTGGCTGCTGATTCATGGTACTCTGGCTCTGGGGATTTGGATACAAATGCTGATGCTGGTTATTGAACTCGTCCTGATGATGGACTGGATGGCCTTGTTGTGCACTGTAGGGTTGTTGAAACATAGGATCCTGTGTGCCCTGGGATTTGAGGCGGAAGTCTGCCGCTCCCTGTTCTGACCTGCCTGAGGTGTATATTGGATGCCCCTATCCTGGTAGCTTGCTCCTGAAGCACCCCTTGACACAGATGGGTAATCTTCTGGTTTTTCAAAGTCTTCCTTCTTATACGTGCTGCTTAGTGGCTTCCTGGCCTGCGGAGGAGTGTGATTTGTTATGCTTTTCTTCTCCTCAACTTCCAAATCATTGTTGATGGCTCTCTGAACAGCAGATTTGTTATCTCTACCATGCTTTTGGGCAGCATCTGTTTCAAACCTCAGATCCCTGTAAGGGTCTCCCTCTTTGGTCTCTGAAACAGGTTGAGTCCTAACCCGACCCATGGATTTTCCAACAGACATTACGTCTGCCAACACTTCTAAGTCTCACCTCTCCAAAGAGTGTGTCCCTTGATTTTGAAGCACTGCTGCTAGGACTTTCTGTCTTATCTTGAAAGGGGGAGGGTGAGTTGATTCATTAAGCCCCTTGCTTTCTGCGCAGCAGTTTTCTGTATCATAGGTTCTGAGATATGTTTTGGTGTGCTGTGCATTGGTGGAAGTGTTTCAT